>CAUYRT010076474.1:0-38295 GCA_963574885.1 Lepilemur ruficaudatus
TTGTTGTTCTCCCCTGAAGTGACAGATTGAGTTCACTGAGCAGGTTGAATATGTCACACAAGTAAGCAAGTTTTGCTACCCATTCTGTGTCACTGAAATGTGCTGCCAGTGGTGACTGTTTTTCTAAAAGAAATCTCTGGAGCGGCTTTTGTAACTCAGGAACTCTGGTCGGTGACCTACCTTTAGAAAGCCATCTCACTTCTGTGTATGAGAGAAGACGTGTGTGTTCTGCGTCCATCTCCTCACAGAGCTGCGTGAACAGATGTGAGTTAAGGGCATGTACTTGAATGCGGTCGATAATTTTAATCACATCCTGCAAAACGTTGCTTACTTCAGGTGACATTTTTCATCTAGACAGCATTTCTCTATGGATGACAGAGTGCATAGACTCACATTCAGAAGTGACCTCCTTGACCAGAGAAACCAGAAAGCCGTCCAGTCATGGCGGCCGCTCCATCTGTGCATATATCCGCACAAAATGACCAATTCAGTTTTCCTTACATATAATCAGTCAAAGACTTGAATAGTTGCCAACACTTTGATTGGCAACAAAAGTGCACATAATATATCCTCATGCACATCCTCCTGAAAAATATATCACAGAAAAACAAGCATTGTTGCCTTGTTGTCAACATCGGTAGACTCGTCAATCTGGATTGTGTAACACGGTGACTCATTAATCTTCTCTAACAATTGTGTCTCAATATCTTTTGCTGTTCCATCAATTCATCTAGTTATATGGTGCTAGCCAACAGAAGAACTCGTGCCACCTCTTGAACTGCAGCCTCTCCTAAAAGTTCATGGCAAATGTCCTTAGCAGCAGGCAAGATAAACTCTTCAACAATAGTAAAGGAATTCTTAGCTTTAGCAATGCGCTTAGCCACTAAGAATCATGCTCTCAGTGCAGACACATTTGATGAAGTGGTGGCCTTCAATAATTGCGTCTACTCTTTGTGTTCACGTTTTTTTCTTTTGAAAAACTCCGAAGGTCTGTCTTTTAATGCAGGGTGCTTGGTCTCCATGTGGTGAAGCAGTTTTGAAGGTGTCATGGCTTCATTGGATATCGCCACATATTATACACAGAGGGCTTGGAGAATGTGAATCACCTGTTGCAATGAACCCATAATTTAAGTAGGACTCTTGCTATTTTCTTTTAAATGCAGCTTTCATTTTGTTGGCCATCTTTGAGTCTTCTGCTGTCTCGTCATTGGGCCTTTCCCCCTTTTCAAAGAAGCTCTCCAGCAATGTTTGTTTTACACTCATTTTTGCTAGGGTTAGCTTGTGGGCTTAGCAAAACTGTGACTGAGACAAGTGTGCAGTGGGGTAAAGAAGTGCAGATGGAAGTAAATAAATTAATGGGTGGGCCATGTGCGGACTAAAGTAAGTGTTGGATTCTGACTTAAAGCCTGCCACCAGATGCAGCTTTACAATTGAAGTAAGATGCTCACTTGCCACTACAAAAGCCACCACAAGATGCAGCTTAATTGTCACTTGCCACTCACTGGTGGGGTTTTGATATGAGTCTGCAAGCAATTGATTTATTATGGTCTCTGTGCAGTCAAACCTCTCTGCTAATGATAATCTGTATTTGCAGCCACTCCTCAGTGCTATTATCACTGCCTCAGCTCCACCTCAGATCACTAGGCATTAGACTCTCACAAGGAGCACTCAACCTAGATCCCTCGCATGTGCAGTTTACAGTAGGGTTGACACTCCTGTGAGAATCTGATGCTATGGCTGATCTGACAGGAGGCGGAGCTCAGGCGGTGATGCGAGCAATGGGGAGCGGCTGTAAATGTGTAGGAAGGTTTGCTCTCTCACCTGCTGTTCACCTCCTGCTGTGCGGCCAAGTTCCTAACAGGCCATGGACCAGGACCTGGCCTGTTAGGGGGTTGGGAAACACAGCCATAGAAAAGTGGTCCCAAAAGATGCTCTGCAAGGAAAGCATTCTCTAGTTAAATTGGAGAGAACTCAAAGCTTTAGAGAAGGTTTGTAATAAACATTAGCATATTAGACTCTGAGAAATCCTGAAGTAAAGAAATCTTTGATTAATTCTATCCCTAAATTTAAAGCCTATAGATAAACTTCCTCTCATATAATTCCTATTAATATCTTATGGAATTAGTGTTCTATGGATCAAACTATGGGAAATGCTGTACCATAAAAACACTTTATCCAGTTTCTGTTTTTTTTCTCAGTAAACCTTTATATAATTTATTCTGAAAAATTCTAAGTCTATATGCACACAAATAGAGATGTAAACCTTGGTTAATTTGGATCCTGGCTAATTAGGATGTTCCAGCTAACTAATTTTTAAAACTTAACTGTAGATTAAGTGCTAAAATACTTTTAAACCCTTGTTGAAAAGCATTCTACAGCACTCTCAACCTTTAATATGATACAATCATCTGGGAAATTTGTTAAAGTGGATATTTGATTTAGCAGGTCTGAGGTGGGATCTGAGGATCTGCATTTATAGTCAGCACCCAGGTGATGCCAGTGTGACTGGTCTGTGGACCACACACTGAGTAGCAGGTTACTTTTCTGCCTTGGTAAGCACAGCAGAATAAATATAATAAGATTGTTATTTTGAATAACATTGTACATGTTGATAGAACCACACACTGAGATAGTTTAAATTTTTAAAATATCAACTTGTTTTCTTGATACTACCTTCCTTGTAAAAGTAAAGGGAGGAACTAATGAGGAGAAGACTTCTGGCTATAGCAATATCTCCATCAGCACCTAGCATGAAATCTGGTAATTAGAGGTACTTAACATTAAATGTCAAGTATGTCAATTTATTTGTCATAAGCTTTATTATAAGAGTTACAACTGAAGAAGGTGACAGAGCGATTTATCTGCTAAGAAGGGAGTTAATGACATGAAAATATTATTAAATAATAATGAAAACGTCAAACATATTGCCAATCAAATAATATACTATGGAGGGTATATAGGTAGAGAGAATTGAATATGCTAATAAATGTTGGGATCTCCTGCAGGCTCAAAAGAGAAGAGAAGAACCAGAGTAATATTCCAGAAGACAGTGCCAATAAGGAGAACCAAGCTAGGAAAGTAGACACTGGTGCCTCTGCCTCAAACATATCCTAGAATAGTCCTAAAGTAAATGGAGCTATGGGGATCAGGGGGCTGACTGGAGAAGGAAAGAAGGAAATATGAATCTTCCTTACTAACTCATCCACCTCCTGTAAATTATGCTAAAAGAACTAAATTTGTATCAGTTATTTTCCTGATTCCCCTACTTGGTGCATTAAGTACCATACAAGTATTTGTTAACTATGAGTGATCAGCAATTATGACTTATTATTAGTAGTTTCTAGCTTCAAGTCTTTCAGTAGCCTAGATGTGGGTGAATCCTATGGCAACTTAAGGGGATGAGAAATTCATCCAGACAAATGTGTTACAATTACCTTATTATGTTTCAGGGTTTCTTTTTTAGCATTTCTGAATGTGGTCTTGATGGAGTTTTCGTTGAAATGGCTTTGATGCCTTCGGTCTTCTGATACTTGAATATGACCTATAAATATCAACTTGGTAGGGCCCAGACAATTATACTAAATGATGCTTATTGACTGATTATCAATTACTGGTGTGTAGCTCAATCCACAAGTTGCCGTTGTTCACTGACCAAGATGTCCAAGATGAAGGCACCTCCAGCCAACCACTCATCCTCCCTACTGCTCCCAGCCTGACACTGCTTTAATCCCCTCTCCCCTCTTTCTTGCCTCTTGGCCATTCTGAACTGTTTTCAGTTGTGAGAATATGCCATATTCTGTCTTCCTTCTGTTCCTTCTTGGCACTGGTTTTTCTCTCTCCTGGGAATACCTCTATTTATGCTTTGTTAATTTCTACTAAACTTTAAGTCTCAGATCAAAACTCAGAGCATTGAACATTTGTTAATTGTTCCTCCCATGTCCTCCCCTCCACACTCCCTAACACAATACTGATTTTATGTGTGTGTGTGTGTGTGCATACCACTATGTTGCCTATAAACAGTATATGTATATATGGATGATATATATACCCACTAGATTGTAAGCTTTGTGAAAAGACTGTGTCTCTTTTCTCACAGTTATAATTCCCAGGAACTAGCACACCTAGCACATAGTAGTGCTCAGTAGGAATGTGTTGAGTGAAAGAATAAGCTTTAAAAATATCCCGCTTGCTCAACTCCATTGATTGTGGATGAATGTTCAGACATTTTCATGGGCTGAAAAAATACTAAAAAGTTATATATGTTGTTAGTTTTAGCTGCATCCTCACATTTTGCTTATGTTTTTCATGGACCTAGCACTAGCAGTTTGAGGACCAAAACCTATACTGTTTTGCACAAGTCTCTAGATGAGCTATATAAGTTACAAATTTACATGTGTGTATATATATACATGCTATATATATAAGCTATATAAGCTACAAGGGGTTTTCTTTTATAGTCTCCTGTTTCAAAGTCGTTTTATAAAACTCTGAGGCTATGAGTACTCTAGGATTTAAAAAGCTAGAGCTGGCAACTTTTTTTATTCAGTATGAATTTGAACCAAAGCTTGAACATAGAATAGTAACAAAAACAAAATAAAACAAAAAAATAAATAAACAAAAGGTACTTATTTTGGCTCCACATCTGCCAGTGAACCTTTTCTTCTTTCTTTTTCTCTATGTCATTGGTCAGACTGAGGCATTAAATAGAAGTTTATCTGTTTTAATTCTTTGTGCACTTACCTGTCATGGTTTTATAAAGCTAAACAATCTAAAAATTGATTAGTAAAGTACAAGGCAATGAATAATATGTAATGCTTACAAATTAATCTGAACTATATGTCATTAACATATATTGCAAATATATGACACTTTCCTAATTAAATTATTACAACGGCTTCTAGTGCCCTAGAAATTACATACCAATATGTTTAGGCTAGCACTCAAGGCCCTCTAAAATCAAGCCCCAATCAATTTTCAAAGTTTTCTTTCATTATTCCCCTTGGTATTCTACTCTTTACTCTAATGGAAGTGACTAGCTATTTGCTATACCAGCACATAGTAGATGTTCAAATATTAGCAAAACGTTAGAAACTGAGTTTGTTTAACCAATGTAAAATTAACTTAGATTGCTGGCCCCACCCACAGAATTCCTGATTCAGTTGGTCTGTGTTGGGGCCTGAGAATTTGCATTTCTAACACATCTCCCAGACAATGTTGATGGTGCTGGTCCAGGGACTACACTTTGAGAATCACTGGTTTTCTTGGTAACTTCAACTAAAGTTGAGTGCTGAAAGTGCAAGATCCATATGAGTTGAGTTGCCTTTGTGTGACACAAGAACGATCCTTTGAAAACCAAGTCAGATAATGCCAGTCATCCACTCACAATTCTTAGACTGGCTCATCATTTTACTCCAAGGAAAAGCTGATGTGCTTACAGTGGCACACCATTACATATCAGTTACCCTCCCCCTCCCAGTCACCTCTCTAGTCTCATCTCCTTCCACCCTCCAACTCCTGTTCTGATACAGCCAAGTATCAGAACCATGGCTGACCTCCTGGTTTTACCTTTGACACATCAGGCCCCTTCCTGTCTTAGGACATTTGCTCTAGGTATTACCTCTGCCTAGAATGCTCTTCCCCCAGTTAAATATTTGGCCAACTTCACTGTCTTCGAATCTTTGCTCAAATCTCACCTTCCCAGCAATGAGGGCCCACCCTCATCACCCTATTTAGTACTGCACCTTGCCACTCCTCTTCCCATCCCAAACCCTTGGCCCCCTGAATCTCTCTTAATTTGTTCTGTTTTTTTCTTCTTTGGTGATACTAGCCCTTATCACCTTCTCACATACTGTATGTCACTTATTAATTATATTTATTGTCTGTCTACTATAATATAGAGGGAAGGCACGGATCTTTGTTTTGTTCCCTGATACATCCTAAGCATCTGGCACGTAATAGGCACTCAATATATAGTCACTGAATGAATGAATACATTAGGTATATTGTACAACATACTGTTTCAAGGAAATGCTATATAATGGTATCTTTTTGAAAACATTACCTATTGTCATACAAGACAGTTAACTTATCTAGGTTACTCAATGACAAATTCTTTTCCTTCCTCTTTTATCTGCTTGGTCATTCATACATTCTCATTTTGAGACATTTCTACTAGTGGTCTGAGGATATGAAATACACACATACACATATCTATCAATTTAAACATATTCTGTACAAAATAGCATTAAGACTGAATATGTTCTAAGTTGAAGCTATATTATAAGTAGATCCTTTAGTCAACACCTGGAGATAAGGATCCTGTACTTTAATCCCTAAGGTACTGTGGATTTTAAAGTTATTATCCTTGACATAGGCTTGTTTTTTTTTTTTTGAGACTGAGTCTCACTCTATTGCCCTGGCTAGAGTGAGTGCTGTGGCGTCAGCCTAGCTCACAGCAACCTCAAACTCCTGGGCTCAAGCAATCCTTCAGCCTCCCAAGTAGCTGGGACTACAGGCATGTGCCACCATGCCCAGCTAATTTTTTCTATATATTTTTAGTTGGCCAATTAATTTCTTTCTACTTATAGTAGAGACGGGGTCTCACTCTTGCTCAGACTGGTTTCGAACTTCTGACCTTGAGCGATCCACCCGCCTTGGCCTCCCAGAGTGCTAGGATTACAGGCGTGAGCCACCGCGCCCAGCCAGGTATTTTTAATCAATAAAGACCAGAAACCCTATAGTATTATTTCCCACTTTCTGGCTTATAGGACAACAACTATTATAATACTAGTATTCATTTCTTGAGGGCTTACTATATAACAGGCAATATGCTAATCTCTTTATCTTGTATATATAGTTTATCTTATATAGTTCACATTACAACACCATTGCAGGGAAAAATTTTACGTATGGAAAAATTGAAGTCCAAAGAGCTTCAATAGCTGGCATACAGTCATGCAGCCAGTAATTGGCAATGAAGACATCTAATCTGGATTTGTGTGAAGCCTGTAAAAGTGAAAGTCTGAGTACAAACAAGGAGCATAGAATTCCAGGAGAAATAGCATGACATGAATCCAAATTTGGGGCTTAATGTTGAAAGTGAGCTGTGCCATATTCTATCTTCTATTATTTAAGAGAGAAAGCTTGTAATGAGCAAGCCCATTCAAATTTCACATAAATAGCTCCTCCCTGATGTTAAAAAAATATATTTTAAAGAGCAATATAGTTTTTCCTTTAAAAAAGCACAAATAACCCCAAGGCTTTAAATGCTTATTTCCTGTCATATTGCTCCTTTCCTTTTACTGTTTTTGAGCTAGAACATGGAGTTCTTGGTGGAGAAAGGAAAGGCCCTGATCATCAATCTCCATTAATAGTATTGAGTGGGTTCTGTTTAATGATTTCTGAGCTGATAGACAGGTAAAATACTGATGTGGTTATATGGAGTATTCATCTACATTTGACATTTACATAGGCTCTGCATACAGTCTTCATAGTCGAATGTTTCAGATAATGTCCCATGAATTGGGTAGGTCTTTTCAAATTTTATTCTTGTTTTAAATAAACCTCTTCTTGGAGTTATGCCAATAAAAAAGCAGAACCCATTGTATAAGAGTTTAGTATTTTGGGGAGAGCATGAAATACTGTTATGTTCTAAATTAGTTATGATACAGGAGGTACATTAGAGCAGTACTGACCAAAGTGCATTCATAATGAAACTAAAACTCATGGTTTTTTTTCACTTGTTTAAGTTCACTGTAGAGGTAAAAGGTAGAATGACCCAAGTGCAGGTAATTTCATCAAATTCACTGTGTATGCTTAACTCATACATTTAGTCTTAAGATCATCTTAAATATCTCTCCTTATTCATCATTCTTTTTTCTCTTTTATTAGTTATCTTGTTTTCCAAAATGTGGTGCCACAGGAAACAATTTTATATTAAGAATGTATGAATGGAGATTATTTTTATGAATATTGTACTGCTTTCACCCAACAGTTTGAAAATTCTTATCAATGAAGAAATTAACTGATGTCTGTGAATGTGTTATCTAGAATCTAATGACCTCCCTCCTGTTGGGCCAGGATGGAAAGATTCATCTCTTTTGCACAAATCATCATTTTTTTCTAGGAACCATGAGGTCACTTACATTTGCAAGCATCTGGAGCAGAAAAGGGTCTGCGAAGGTCACGGTAAAAGCCTGGCTTACACCTCTGGCAATGCTGACCTTCCGTGTTGTGCTGACAGTCATTGCAGACACCACCGCTACGATTCCCTGATGCCTCCCACACATTAATGTCGAAGTGACAGGCATCAGCATGCCCATTGCACTTGCAGGCTGGAAGAAAAAAGCACAGGAGGAACACAAATAATTAAAAATAAAGCAACAGATTTTCTCACAGTCAGGTAGTTAAAAATAGGATAAGCTGATTGTTAATTTTTATTTTATTTTTAGTTTTTTTGAAGAGTTAACCGTACAAGAATCAAAACAATATAGAAAGGTATACCCTGAAAAGTCTAGCCTCTCCATCTCCCTGCACTTTTTTCTTTAAGTTTCTTGTGTAGCCTTCTAGTTTTTCATTATAGATTGTCAATTTAAAAAAATAGGTTTCAAGATACGCATGAAAGTCAACAAAGTATAGATTTGTCTAGTTGGGCAGAGATACTACGGTTAGTTAGCTTACCAACTGGGGTTGATGTTTGTTTTGGAAAGACTATTTGAGCGGGCACCAGTTTTTTTCCCTCTTTGATGCTAACACTCCACCATTTCCATTTCTGCTGCTTCCCAGGGGTCCTCTCTGTGGGCCTCCTGTCCTTGCTAAGAAAAGCCGAGACTGTCAGGCATTCTTTGAAAATGACAATTCATATTGCAGATACAGGCCTGCATTCATGTTCACTAAGGAGCCTGGAAGAAAACTTCTGGTGGACAGGGTTTAGTAACTTGGCAGGTAGGTTGATTTATCTTTCATGAGGTACTATTTTTCAGCTGTTCTTATATTAGTCAGTGCATGGTAGACTCTTAGAAAAGCCTTGGTTTCATCATATAAGAGGCCTGTAGTGTTTATTATACAACAATTTCTCAAAGGCATTTCTAAGATTATCAAGTCCATAGCATCGAGTGACAAGTCTCTGTGTTCTATATGTATTTAGATGTGCAGTTGGTTTCTGTGGAAAGGGCCAGAAAGGCATTCTAGGAATTTAGGAGAAATTCCTTAGATTCTCTTGATGAGTGATTTAGAATAAGAATCCAGACTTTTTCGTGGAGGTCAACTGTATTTGAAAATATTTGTGCTATTGTTTTTCATTGTTTCCTTGATGTGTTATGATATTTTGACTAGATTCATATCTTTAAGAAGTATATTATAAGATAATTTAAGATTTATGCTTAGAGGAAATCTTTTACATTTCCTGGAAACAAAAACAAATCAGTTATGATTCTAAATTATGTATGGGAAGTGCCTTCTCACAACTTTACCCACAGTACTTGCCTTTAAATCCTTGTAAAATAGAGGTTGGTGAGTGTAAACATTGTTATGGGCATGTGCATTTCTCTGAACATTTTAAATTGCAAATCAAAAAATGGTTCATGTTCTCATATTTTTTAACCTCCTATTTAATCTCCAACCTCAAACCCAAAGTTAGTCCTGGTAGGGAACTCTCATTCTTGACCTACCAGTTTATTTTCAAATTTCATTCATCATTTCAAATTATCATAAGTGAAAAGAAAGTCGTTATGATATTACAGAAAGAAGTATCTAAGTTGGAGTCTGAGACTTAGGATCAAGTCCTGATTATAATTTACCAACTTTGGCAAGTCACTTAATCTTACTGAGCCTCAGTTTCCTGACCTCTAAAATAGAAGCAATGTCATCTGCTTCTTTGGGTTGTTTGGAGAACTAAATTCAAGGTAACTACTTTCATGTTTATAATTCAGTATCTCAGCTATCAGAGTAATTGTACACCATAATCCTCAAACACTCTTGTGTCTACTCATGATTTTATTATGTCAAATTCTCAAGGAGGGTTCTTAGATCTCACAAAGTGTCCAAGCAAATGGGCAACACATTCTTGGCCAGTCATATTGGCAACTTTGCAAACAGTATTTCCAGTGGTTGAAGTCATAGTGGGCAGTGATATGGGCTATGTTTGTGTGGGTTATAGTGTTTGTCACTCACCACTTTATACTGTGTTTCTAGAGACAATATAGAGTCCACAGATAAGTTTACTTTACAAAGAAACTTTTTGAGTATTGTGGGCTTGTTACTTACTTCTGCACACTTTAGGAGCACCTGTTCTGCCATCAGCTGCCTCCCAGGGCCGGTCATTGTATAGTGGTGCACAGTGCTGGCAGTGGCTGCCTGCTGTGTTGTGCTTACACATACACTTCCCATGGACCTACAAACGACATTGATTAACAGCTATGAGCACAAATGATGCTAGGGAAGAAGACTCTTCCCATAATCTCATCTCATTGGTTGGCATTAGCCATATGACATTCATTCACTTTTCTGAAGTTAGCAATCAAGAGAAGAGATCTTTTCTTTAGTTTGTCTTGTGATTAACTCAACAGATTAAGTAACATGTTTTCTTGGCTATAGGAAATGTGACCCCAGTGAACATTTCTGAGGTGCTGGTTAAGCATTTAAGTAAATTTTTAATATTTTTAAATTTTTTGTTCTTTATACAAAAGTAATACATCTTCATTATAGAAAGTTTAGAAATCTGTAATCGCATCACAAAATGACATTAATGTCAACATTTAGAGCATATATTTCCAGTACTTTAAAAACACAATTATATTTACAACTTCTTTTCATGTAATATATTGAGAATATCTTGCCATTTCATTAAATATTCTTGCATAACACACATTTTAATGGCTCGCTTGTATTATGTATAATTTATTCAACCAGTCACCTATTTTATTGTTATTTAGGCTTTTAAATATTTTTATATATTATGTTCAATGCTATATGAATATCGTTATAGCTAGGTATTTGTACACATCTTTAGTTATTTCCTTTGAATGTATGTTCCAGAAGTAAAATTGAAGGGTCGAAATATGTATATTGTTAAGACGTTGAATACATTTTGTCCTAATGACTTGGCATTTTTTTCTGACCCCACACTTCAGAGTAGTGGGGTTTACTACTTGTTTATTAAAATAGTATTTCTCACAGAGAGAAATACTTCAGTAGAATTCTTAGGGATATGAGAACTTTAATATTTTTTGTATTATCTCACTAATAATATCTAAAAATTAATATTTTAGATCATCTGAACTATCTCCTAGTGACTAAGAATTGTTATGTATTCCTATACCATGATGCATTTATTAGTACATGATAATCATGTCTGTACAAATGAAAGGTTTGCAAAGTAGCTCAGAATGGGGTTCATAAATATGCATCTATGAGGTTTATTTTTCCTTGAGAAACAGTGTTAGGTAACTCAGCATAAAGGTAACAATTATATCAACCAGTCAACAAATATTTAATGAATATCTACAAGGGAGAGTCACTATGCTAGGCCATGTTTGGTATACAAAGCATTACAAAACATACTTTCTTTCTTTAAGAAAGGTATAGTGTAGCTGGAGAAAGAAAGACTTATATAGAAAAAAATAACAGAGAAACAAGACAGTAAATAAACAAGCAAAATGACACTGGAATTCAAAAGATACAGAAATCACCATAGGTTGGTGGTTGTGGGGGGCTTTATGAGAGGGGCTGGGATTTGAACTGGGTCTTGACAGATGGGCAGCATTTCTAGCAGGCAAAAGGGAAGAAACTTTCCAGGCAAAGAAAACACAATGAACCAAGGTATAAGGAGAATACGTGAGCAAAATTTATTTCAACACATCTAAAATATTTTGATTGCAACAAAAAAGAAACTACTAAAAATGACATGTACCCAGAGTGGCCAAACCAAAATAAGTCCCCAAAGTATAGTTCAACAAACCTGGAAATAGTCAAACCAAATACATTGATGCACTACTGCTTGACCTAAGATAACACTCTAGTGAGTTGTGTCATTTCATCCAGGGCCTCCTTTCTTTTAATACTTTCCTAACATATACATCTCTGGTTCCACTGGTGGAACACTCTGGAAATGCAGTTATCCAAGTGTGTTATAGGACTGCTATGAGTCTTATGCTCACATAATATTCAAGTGCAGGAATTAAACACAGCATTTAGAGGCCTGCAGGCTGCTTGTGAGTGAACAACATAATATGATGCCTAAGAATTGTAATCTGGAAAATTTCATAAATAATGTTTTGGTGGCCATCTTGCTAAATTTCATTTCATTGTATTGTAATGTAAGGTTTTCATGCTTAATGAAAATTATAAAAGTCTTTTTAATTCTCAGGGATTAGTAAAGACATAGATTTTTTAAAAAGAGGGTGAGATTATCTTCTTGGAGTAAGATGATGTTGCAAAAATTCTTGTTAGTTTTCTTTATAGAAACTCAACTAATATTTTAGATTCAGTTCACTGCTTTTGGTCTTGAAATGCCAAAGTATGAGTCAAGGTATAAAAGCCTATTTTCTTGGGCCTCTCTTCATGACAATCTCTGATATGAACTGTATGTAATAGAAGTCCCATGGAGTTATGAAAGCTCACTACACATCCTCTACACACATCCAGGTAAGCTCTACAGACAAATCTGCACTTAAATTTGGAGAGCTGCAGGAATTCAATTTCTACTTCTCTTTAAAAGTAAGATATCTTGCTCCTGGATATCTGATTTTGCCTTTGCATTTTTGTATATAAAGTAAATGAAGTAGAGATACCTCAGTCCTACTACTTTCATTAAATCTTTTTAACTCAGTATTCCCTCTCATCATGAAAAAGTAGAAACTCTTTCTTATCAAATACTTCTACATGGTAAGTTTTTTTAAAAAACTCTCAGTAAAAGCTAATGATTCTCTGTTTTACTTGTAGTATTAGATGCTGATTTCAAACAAAATGGAGTCTTGGGGGAAAAAATGACTGAGTAGGAAGAATCTTGCAAGGTTGAAGAGTTTAATAAAATGAAGGCATACTTACGTAGCTGACAGAAATAGCACAATGGACATTCATAGGAAAAGCAGTTTTCTAGTTGCCTAACTCTCACAACATGTCAAAAAGAAGCAAACAAACAAACAAAAAAAAAACAAGCAAAATATACATTAAAAAATACATAAATAATTTGATAGAACTAGAGTCAGAGCTCCTAGAATAAACTACCCCGACTCCCTCACTGTGTTAAGAGGATTATGTGGAGTTCTGTCTGAGGAAGGCATTAGAGAGAATGTTAAGGAGTATAAAGTAAATATGCTAGAGAACAAGGTCAGTAAGTGCCATCTGTATAAAACTTCTTAGTCCCCGAGGCTGTGTCTTGAAGAGTACACAGGATTTTCCTTAGGGAGCAAAGACAAGAAGATAAGAACCTCAAAGGAATATTCAAGTAGCTAGGACTGCAGGCACGCCACCACACCTAGCTAATTTTTCTATTTCTTGTAGAGATGGGATCTCACTCTTGCTCAGGCTGTTCTCAAACTCCTGACCTGAAGCAATCCTCCCCACTCAGCCTCTCAGAGAGCTAGGATTACAGGAGTGAGCCACCACACCCAGCCTCTTCTCTCTCTCTTTTTTAAAAATTCTTTCTACCTCTTATACCCTCCTATCCTGCCTGTTATGTTCTTTCTTCCCCTTCACCTTTTACTGTTTCTTTTCCATGTTTTTACCCTCAGCTTATGCGTTTCGGTAGCCAGTGGCACCCACCTGTATTTTCTGATAATATTCAGAATTTGAAAAGGTGGTTAATTCTCATTTACTGTCTTTGCATCCTGTCTGCTTTTTAGCAACCATTTATTGAATACTATGTAAAGGCAGATGCTGCAAAGTATTGTTAGTCTTCTTTAGAGGAGTTCAGCTACCATGATAAGTTCCATTTACCAGGCTTGGTCTTGAAATGCCTAAGACCTGTATGTAATTTTACCTGACCCATAGGTTCATCCTAGCCCACAGATTCTAGGCCTCAGAAAGCCATAGACATTTAGGGTAACCTCATCAAACATTCACATGTATCACAAGGTAATGTTGGACAGGTCAATTCCCTCTGCAGTAAGGATTTCAGAGCATTCTCTTGTTCCCACATGCCAAGGATTGGGATGAACCTCCCAGGGTCTGAAAGTTGCTAGCCCTGCAAATTTTTCTGCACACAGAAAAATTCAAAGAGCTGTCATTTTGAGAATTACCAAAAATAGCTGTAAATCATTACCTAGACAATTTGAAACAAGAAATCCTTCCTCAGCGATACAACTGTTGCTGTTCAAGCTTGAAAGATCACCCACTATTTGATGCTCCTGAAAAATGTGCAAGTAAAACTAGGTCTTCAATGGGAAAAAAAAAACAAAACAGAAAAAGGAAACTTTAGTAACAAGTTAAACATAGCTCTTGTTTGGTACACAAACATGAACTAGATAAAGAACAGGAAAATGGGATTATGTACTTAAGGTTTAGTTGAAGAAGAGTAGGGTCTGGTTGTCTAATTAGAAAAATGAGAATTTACCTTAACAGCAAAACTACAGCTCCTAATTACACATGATATATATAGAATTTTGGATATTCTATGAGTTTCATAAATCTCCCTGTTATGCTAAGACTAGTGACAGTCCTTTTTAGCATATTTATCATATATTAAAACCAAATAGACACAGAATAGAAAACATCATTTCTTTATATTTGAGGCAATAGACATAAGCATTTAGGTAGGGGACAAAATGAGGAAATTATTATCTTTCAGATCCATCATTGGAAGATACATAGAAAAGATGCTTTTCTATTGTTGTTCCTTTTGGGGCCAAAGGATTTCAGTAGTCAGAAATTATGTGGCTGAGTAAATTGGCCATGGCAAGAGGTTGTGGGGGTCTGAGTGTTGACAGGGCCAAGCATATGGGATAGACACTTACCAAGATGTTGTAGAATATTTGAACATTAGATGAAAGCTTGGTGTAGACAACTTTTAGGGTCTCTATGATATCATGGCCTGTTTCTATGTATTGTAAATACTATTTGGTTGCAGGCAACTACTCATAGTCCTTTTTGAGCTATCAGAGAAGACCTAAATGACAGATAGCTGGGTCCTGTTGACACTTCATGAATGCAGAACATTTCTGGAATCATCTGAACATCAAACAAGGAAGAGCTAAGAGAGTATTTCCTGTTTCTTTTAGGTCCTACCTGATGTGACACAAATGGAAAAGCAAATAAACATTAATAGTCTCTGAAGAAGGACTTTCATTTGTCCATATAGGCTATACTGAAACTAAAATAAATTATAGTCTTTTTTATGTCTCTCCTTTTGCCTTCTTCCTTCTCTACTGCATGTTTACCACTGCTTGTGACTAAAGTAATTTTGGACTAAATATCATCTAGTTCCTTCCCCACATAAAGATGCACTTTATCATCTAGTGAAACTTAACCACAGACATTCACTGTAATGGAATTACAAAAGCAGAATATCAACCTGGTTAATGCTTTGAAGTACTCACATTAACTAAATTCTTTTAGGAATGTCTGATAAAATTAGCTTCCCAATTGCTTTCCAAGAAAAAAAGGCAGCAACTATTGTTTGACTTTCTTGTTGTTCATGTCCTACTAACAATTACAATGAAAGTTAGTGAAAAAAATGATTTGTTTCACAGCTACTCAGAAATTCTTGACTTTCCTAAATTGAGTAGTTTCTTTGTGTTATTGTGCCATTATTGTTTATATATACATGATTTTATTTTCACTCATTGCTGTGTAACTTTTAATTCCAATGAAAAATGAATATTCTTTTATATCATCATTGAAACTTTAAAAAACGTTTATGAAAAGGGGACACAGGCCAGGCTCAGTGGCTCACACCTATAATCCTAGCACTTTGGGAGGCCAAGGCAGGAGGATCAGTTGAGGCCAGAAGTTCGAGAATACCTGAGCAATAGTGAGACCCTGTCTCTGCAAAAAAAAAAATAGCCAGGCATGGTGGCATGTGCCTATAGTTCCACCTACTCAGGAGGCTGAGGCAGGAAGATTGCTTGAACCCAGGAGTTTGAGGCTGCAGTCAGCTGTGATGACACCACTGCACTACAACCTGGGTGACAGAGCAAGACTCTGGCTCACACAAAAAAAGGAGGTATAAATAGTGTTTATTTTATGAACCAAAGAAAAATGCCCACTTAAAGGCAGCTGCAGCAATTCATGGACTTGTATTTAGCTGTGACAAATGATTTGCAAAGTGAAACAATGCCATGCAGCAATTTAAGACCAAATGTAAAGGCGAAAACTGATTAATTTCTAAAGGGATCGTATTTCCCTTTTAGAAAAAAGGATTTAGTTTTAAAAGAATGAACTTCTAATGCATAGAAAGAGATAAATTCTGATAACAGGCCAGCCTGTTAGAACTGTTCTCTTACGCGGGACAAAACATGCACAACAATGCTACAACACAACCTTTGACTAGAAAGCATTGTGATGAAAACATGTTCTTACATTAATGAATAAAATATGCCCTTTTCCCCATTAAAGGTTTGCATTTTTTAATTTAACAGAAGAAGTAGATTTCTGTGGTGAATAAAGCATAATAATTGAGTTTGGTGAAAAGGAGGACTTGAAACATACTGTCAGAATGGGGCAAAATAGGTTGAAGCTTGAGTGTTCTAAACCCTTGCCCAATAATATCTAAAGCAAGAATGAAAAGCTCTACAGTTTATTCCTTGGTCTATACTTGAACACTAGAGAAAATAGCTCTTATCAGAAAGCATTGACAATAAAATAAAAATGGGGTATAGGGTAAAAACAATTATGATTAAAAAATGAAAATTGGCCAGTACTTAAGAGACTTCACTCCTCCAAGGCAGCCTGTAGCTTGAAATTCTTCCTAAAGAGATTCATACCTTTAACTCTAGAATGGTGTTTTAGGTTCAGGAGCTCTTTATAAAAATGCACTTACCCTAAGAAGGGGCAAATCCTTAAATTATTAGCAAAAACATGTCAGCAGGGATTATAATCATCTCTCAATCCTAGAACTGGACTTCCTAGAGGAAGAAGGGACTTCCTGGAGGAGGGAAAGGGAGTATCTTAAGGGAAGAGGAAAGGAGCTGAAGACAAACTGTGCCTACTTCACTAATTTGCCAAGACCCTGTCCTGACCAACAGACCTGGAAAAAAACACCAATGGAGCCAATGCAAATTTCATCAGAAAACTGCATTTAACACACTGCATGGGAATCAGACATTATCTGCCACTCTCCACTAGACTACAAGCCCTTGCAGGGAAGAAACAGTGGTTTGAATTTCTTTGAATCCTTAGTAACTGGCATATAATAGGTTTTTAATAAGTATGTGTTATTTTTTTCATTCATTTCACTTCATGTATTTATTTATTTTTTTGAGACAGAGTCTCACTCTGTCTCCCGGGCTAGAGTGCCGTGGCATCAGCCTAGCTCACAGCAACCTCAAACTGCTGGGTTCAAGCAATTCTTCTGCCTCAGCCTCCTGAGTAGCTGAGATCACAGGCATGCACCACTATGCCCGGCTAATTTTTTCTTTATATTTTTAGTTGTCCAGCTAATTTCTTTCTATTTTTAGTAGAGACAGGGTCTCGCTCTTGCTCAGGCTAGTCTTGAACTCCTGAGCTCAAACAATCCTCCCTCCTTGGCCTCCCAGAGTGCTAGGATTACAGGCATGAGCCACCACGCCCGGCTACACTTCATATATTTAATGGAGCATTGAGAACTTAAGTTATTGAGCTTAGTCCCATTATTAAAACTGCCAAGAAGGCAGAGTGCTAATTATGAATTTGAAGTGGGAATGAGATACTTTCAAATGTTTGTCATATTCAGCTTTGTCCAGAGTGCTTCCTATAAAGGGTTTGCTGGCTCATACCTGGGCAAGGCATGTTGGTGGATATGTTCTCATGGGTAGTGGTCATCTTTGGGAGATATACTGTAAGCCCAAGGAAAACTGGGTCAGTCATGGAGATGCTAAGTAATACCAACAATAGTGACAGTGATGAATATTGAGTAGCACTTACTATATACCAGGCACTATTCTAGGCATTTTATAAATATTAACTCACTTGATTCACACAAAAAGCTTATAAGGTAGGTATAATAATTATTGCCCAATTTCACAAATGAGGAAACTAAGGCTCAAAGAGTTTAAGGTCATAAAGCCAACAAGTAGTAGAGCTACTCTGGAGTCAGACTGCTTGAGTTTGACTTCAGAGTCCCTGTCTTAAACCCTAAACTATGCTGTTATAGGACCCTAGGGAAAAAGATTTTGAGGGGTGCACTTTAGCCAAGTCTTTTCAGGGTGATACCTAAATAAAATTAATGTGTCCCCAAACAATTTGTCCTTAAAGAGCTCTTCAGCACAAAGGCTGGTTTGGACTCACAGTGAACCATTTCACCGGTATTCTGTTATTCCTCTGGAAGAAGCTGAGCAGCTTCAAAGATAGGTGAATACAGGAAGATTGGCCCCAATTTCCCACACCCGGCATGAATAAGTTCAGGGCAAGTAGGGGTAGAGAATACTTTTAGATACTCGTTGGTTCATTGTAAAACCTTTTTATCTGCACACTGAAAATTCTGATGCCTCCTAGGGGAATTTCCAGGCCACTGCAAGCCTTAACAAGTCCTTAAAAGAAACTCCTTTGAATAAATTTACAGAGATGTCAACAAGAATGTAAATGAACTCTAATTAAAGATAGTACTTCCTTTATGTTATTTATTATCCTTATTAGATGTGATCTGGTAGGGATAGCAGTTTCCTGTAGTGTGATAAATTAGTTTTAATTTAGGTTATGAAGAATACTAAGTGAGAACACTGAGCATAGCTTGATGACTCAGGTAAATATTTAGATTGAGGTTGCTGGTTTATTTCCAGTTGTTCATGTATAAAATTTAGTATGCCCCAAAGCTTTTGATTTATTTATCTAAGTGAAAGTTTATCTGTGCCATTATGCATGCTATTTGCCATAAGAAATTAGGAGTTGAAGGAGTATTTAAACACACACACACACACAATTTCCAAATGCTACCACATCTGTGTACTTAAAATTATGGTCATTGATTCCAAGACTGCTTATAGTCGTGATTCAGTAAACCTTTGTTTTATAGTATTACAGCTAGAACTAAGAATTAAAATCAAGTTTTGTGGCTCTTCATAATCTAAATTAAAACATAGAGCATGGCCCCTTTTGTAAAAATTAGATGATATGCCAAAAACAAAAGAAAACAAAGCAAAACAAACTCCCCTAAACCCACCCATCTGCAGAATGGATTGCAGAAACTGCTCGAGAGCAGAGAAAAGCATAATTTGGGCCTTTCAAATACATTGCAAAACATTTTTGAGTTTAGAAATAGTGTTAATAAAATAACCTCATTTAAAAAGCCAAGTGAAAGAAAGCTTTAAAGTATTTCCAATGTTTTAAAATGTGCAATTGGCTCAATAGGATTTTTTTGCAAGTGAGCAGTGCAGTTTAAATTTGGGGTTCTTCAGTAATTCTAGTTAGGATTCTCTCCTACTCTTCAGAATAACGATTTCCCAGAACAAAACAAATCTCTTTCTTTTTGTGAGGCCAGGGATATGGACTACTTTTATTTATAACTATGAACTTCAGGTTCACATGTAGCATCTTTTGGGAAACCTCACTACCAGAATTTCCTTTCTTTGCATATTTCCTAACTAACAAATCATATTCCTGCTGTCAGGAAAAATTTTGAAAGAATCTGAAATGGGCCTCTCCACCAAAAAAAAGAAAAGGAAAAGAAAGAAAAAAAATTACCAAGTGTCCTGTCTAGCACATCCTTCTAGGTTATGCCTGCATTTTTTTATCATTGAGCTATTTTACAGCTCTATAAGTTGTAGAAAATTAATAATAATGCCAATAATTCTTCTCTATAGAAATGCAAATCAGTTGTGTCTGTTAGAATGCAATGGATCATTGCCCTTCATATACTTTAGCACTCTTTATTTGCGTGTATATGTGTGGTTCTTTGAATTTTCCTTTGAACTGGTTGTAATGCCTTACTGGCCCATCGTTAATTAATGAATTAAATACATCTTTGACACGTTTATTTTATATCTACGTAAGAGCCATTACTTTCCTTTTTAAAAATTTACCTTTTAACATTGCCATTTTTTATCCTCCACATGTTACCCAAAGTTTTTTTTTTAAATTAAGAATACCTGAGGATTTACTTCTAAAAATGGAATTTTAACATGTTTTGTATAATGAGTTTTGAAATGTCTTACTTTTTCACAAGATTAATTCTACTAGCTTCCTCTTTTCAATATCACCAGGTACTTTATCTTCCCTCAAGGGACTGGAATAAATATTTCTGCCATAAAAATGCAAATAGCATTGGATTAAGAATTGTAATGCCCAGGAGGCTTATGAGGATTACATTTAGATAAGATCATACTATTATCAATTTATGAGATTTTTTTCTACTATTGCTTCATTGCATAGAACTATTTCCTATTTGTTCTTTGTTTCCAATGGGTTTTAAAAATTATTTCTGACTACTAGGCTTTTAAAAATGATTTCTGTCCAACAGATATATTTATTTGAGTAGATCCTACAAGTAAATTATGCTAGTGTATATGTATAAGTTGGCTTCAGATTTGCATGTATGCAATAGCAATAAAGTAAGGCACTCTGATTTTAAGACATTTACTTCAGTATATCTAAGACTTCATTGCTTTAGAATATCAAACTGGCTCCTTTTCAATAACAGCCACAGTTTGTTCAACTGCAAATATGGAGCAAAAGAAGATTATTGACAAATATCACCAGATTTTTGCTGCAATTCTTATCTATAATATATAAGAAACTGTCTCAGTACACAGCTAAGTAATCTAAAATCTCTTTCAAGCCAAACTGCTACCCAGTCACTATGTTCAGTTACTAGGACAGTTGCTACATAGCCATTTGACAAACTCTACCTCTGTTCTTCATTTGATCTTGGTTAAGTCTTGTTTTCATAATTTTACTTTGCACTTGTCTGTTTATCCTTAAACTTTCCCAAGGTCACAAAGCAAATCGATGCAGAAGAGGGAACAGAACTCCCAAGAGATTCCTAAAATATTAGAAGCTCCAGTTTAGAACAGTGATGTCATTAGGAGTATTTTTTTCCTTCCCACAAACACCTAAAATAACTTCTTATAATATAGTCTTTTTGAGGGGGAAGGGGATCATATCAATTTCAATTTCTTAGTATCTATTCATAAGTTTAGAAATAAGTTTAGAATATTCATAAGTTTAGAAAAGATAGCAAAAGTGGAATTAACAATTTAGAACTCCTAATATGCTGTTAAAAACTCTTAGGCAAGAACCCGAGAAACCGAGTGAAAGCAAAAACAAGTAGAACTCATTTTGTAAGCAACTTATCTGTCAAGCAGCATTTGACATGAGACTGAAGGAAGGTTTTGTGGGGTTTTGTTTAATGTCTTTTAGGATTTAGATGAGTTTTTATAATTAGCTGGGGGCCAGGTAAATTCTATTAGAAATGCTGTGAGGATTTTTAAGTACTTTTCACCCACTGACATTCATTTGCTTAGTGTGTTCACATAGCTTCTGGTTATTTTAAAGGAAAACTCCTTTGTCACAGAATACTTTGCATTCTCTTACAAAGTTTTTTTTTTTCCTTAATTCATTCTAGTTCACATTTCCCACTGTTTTCCTTCTTTCTTAACAGCTCCGTTTGCTTGTCACTCAGTATTCTATACAGTGCAGAGGGTGGTACAAAAGTTGACTTGTTTAAGATAAATGAGCCCCTGAATGTAGTACAAGAAGCCAGTTGCTAGGGCATGTTTCCTTACATAGTTTTTAGTTGTTAAATTAATTCATTCAGATACTTCTTTTTGTATCTGAAAACTGCTTGTTTCTCAGAGAATCTTGCAAAATATAGTCTTCATTATTGAGTATGCTCATATGAAAGATCAAGGTGGAAATACTGATTTATTAAAAAGTTATGCTTGTTTGGCAACTATATCAGAATACAGAGCCATAAAGAAATCTGTGGTCATCCTGTAGGTTGTCTGTTTACTCTGTTGATCATTTCCTTTGCTGTGCAGAAACTTTTAGTTTAATTAAGTCCTATTTATTGATTTTTGTTGTTGCTATGTTTGCTTTTGGTGTCTTACTCATAAATTCCTTGCCTTGGCCAATGTCTAGAAGAGTTTTCCTACATTTTCTTCTAAAATTTTTCTGGTTTCAGGTCTTACATTTAAGTCTTTAATCCATCTTGAGTTAATTTTTGTAGATAGAGATAGGGATCCAGTTTCATTCTTCTTCATGTGATTATCCAGTTTTCCCGGCACCATTTGTTCAATAGGGTGTCATTTCCCCAGTGTATGCTTTTGTCTGTGTTGTGAAAAACCAGTTGATTGTAGCTATGTAGTTTTATTTCTGTATATCCAACAAAGGGCTAATATCTAGAATCTATAAAGAGCTCAAATACATCAGCAAGAAAAAAAATAACCCCATCAAAAAGTGGGCAAAAGACATGAACAGACTCTTCTCAAAAGAAGATAGACAAATGGCAACAAACATATGAAAAAATGCTCAACACCACTAATTACCAGGGAAATGCAAATTAAATTAAAACCATAATGAGATACCACCTTACCCCTGTCAGAATCACCATTATTTATGGTGATTGTTGTTGCAGTGTGGTAAAAGGAAAGCTAATACACTGTTGGTGGGAATGTAAACTTGTACAATTGCTATAAAAAGCAATACGGAGATTCCTCAAGGAACTAAAAGTAGACCTATCACTCAATCCAGCAATCCCACTATGGGGTATCTGCCCAAAGGAAAAGAAGTCATTTTATAAAAAAGATATTTTTACCCAAATGTTTATTGCAGCACAATTCCCAATAGCAAAGATATGGAATCAACCTAAGTGCCCATCAACTGATAAGTGGATAAAGAAAATGTGGTATATATACCATGGAGTACTACTCAGCCATAAAAAGGAATGAAATAATGTCTTTTGTAGCAACTTGGATAGAATTGGAAACCATTATCCTAAGTGAAGTAGTTCAGGAATGGAAAAGCATACCACATGTTCTTACAACTGGGGGCTAAACTAATGATATATATGGTCGTAAAGAGCAGTTACAGACATTTTAGAAACTAGGAATGGGGGAGAGAGATAAAAATCTACCACTGAGTACAATGAACACTATTCTGGTGACAGGTACACTGAAAGCCCTGACTTTAGCATGATACAGTTTATCCACATAACAAAAAACACTTGTATACCCTAAATTTTTGGGGAAAAAAAAAAAAGAAACCCGTAGTCATCTGTATATGGCCAGAAACAATAGCCACATTTATAGAAAAAAGTGGTTTTCTTCAATAACCATCCATCCAAAAGCTATTGCTTTTTGAATCAGCCAGTTCGATGACTGGGACTTGAAAGGAAATATATTCATTCTGTAAAATTTCTATATAACCAGCCATGTTTTTGCACTTTTGTTGTTTTTGCTCATTTTGGGTATTTTTTTTAGATATCAATTTTTGTCTTATTGAGATAAGGTTCATATAACATAAAATTCATTATTTTAACCCTTTTAGTGTATAAGTCATTGGTTTTCAGCATATTGAAAATGTACAGGCCGGGCATGGTGGCTCACACCTGTAATCCTAGCACTCCAGGAGTCCAAGGCGGGCAGATTGTTTGAGTTCAGGAGTTCGAGACCAGCCTGAGCAAGAGCGAGAACCTGTCTCTACCAAAAATAGAAAGAAATTAATTGGCCAACTAAAATATAGAGAAAAAATTAGCCAGGCATGGTGGCGCATGCCTGTAGTCCCAGCTACTTGGGAGGCTGAGGCAGAAGGATCGCTTGAGCCCAGGAGTTTGAGGTTGCTGTGAGCTTGTCTGATGCCATAGCACTCTAGCCTGGGCAACAAAGTGAGACTCTGTCTCAAAAAAATAAAAAATAAAATAAAATAAATTTTAAAAATTAAAAAAAAAAAGAGTAAACTTGGGCAATTTTTGCCATTCAAAGTAAGTATATCCTCCTGTGTAGAGAGAAAAATACAGTCAAAACACTAACAATTTCCAGCCATGAAATGAATTTACTGGCTTGCCCTTCTATTAGGAAACATGAGGTGATAAATGAAGTATAATCAACATCCTGTATATCTTCCATAGCATCTGTGATTACTCATTGCTAAGGGACTACCAGCAAAGTTATACCATACTAACACAGGAGCACTGAAATAAGGTTAAGGCCTTGAGATGGATTGAGAATAGTCTCACATTAACTGCATCAAATTGGCAGGCTTTATATTTTGTTAATATTAGGAATACATGGCACCCCCTTTGGTAATAGGGGTGTGCCTATTTCTCCAGATCCTACTGTGACAAATTAAATGATTGGGGTTGTTGCTGCAATGATTTAGAGCTAGAGATAGAAGTATAGTAGATCTAGAAATCCCTCTTCCCAGTGAAACCAAAGATATCTATACCCCCTCCAAAGATAGTCATTTCTAAATTATTTACTTTGTAGATTATCCAAAATTATTGCTTTTATTCTTTCTCTTTTTCTTCCCTTTGGGTCATTTCTACTTACATATTAAAATGGAGATGACTTGGATAGATTACCCATCATTATAAGAACAATCTTTTTAATAAGAATTTTCTCTTATTATATTGGAGGTGGAGGTAGAGTACAGTAGTAAGAAACCTGAGTGTGAGTAATTACAACTGTGACTTAAAGCAAGTAATCTCTCTGTACCTCAGTTTCTTTTACTATAGAGTAGAAATAAAAATATATACCTTTCAGGGTTATAGTAAGGATTGAGGGAAATAATGCATTGGAAAGGGTTTTATAAAATACTAAATGGCTAAATTTTGGGGGTGAGAATTGTCCTCACTTCCCTCCTTATCCAGTTAGATTCCATGGTCCAGCACATTGGCAAGGCCTGTCAGCCCATCCTCCTCACCCCTACCCCTCCCATCCTTTCTCCCCTCTATTCTCTCTGTTCTTGGTGTAATGTCAACCCTGGTTGGAGCCAAGTCTTTCATACAACAATAAAAAGAGAATAGGATTTGGTGTCTGACAGGTGAAGTTAAACTGTGGCCGCTCTACCCTTCATTAGCTTCTGGGAAGTCAGTTAACATTTTCAAGCCTCAGTTCCTCAACTAGAAAAAAAGTGATGATGATACATCATACAGTTGTTGTGGAGATTTAATTCAATAAAATTTGTAGCATGACAGCACAAGACATGGTACACAGTTAATATTCAATAAGTGGGAACTGTTGTTATTAGTATTTGTAACTCATGATAGTTATTTTTTTCTATGCTAAGACCTAAAACTAATTTACAGATGTACATTTCCAACCATGAATGCATGCTTCACTACATAAAAATATTTTTAAATCCTGATTTAATAGTCTCATTTAATATCTTTATTATTTTAAAACCTCCTGTTCTTTTCCTTAATACCTTGAAGATTCAAGAAATTTCTAATCATGCTTTTGGCTTATTCACAGAACAGTAAAGAAATTTTAAAAAGAAGATGAAAACTATGATTATAAATCATTCTTAACTGATAAAACATGACATATGAGAGGTGTAAACATCAATACATGAATGAATGTGTTCATATTCTGCTGGGAAAAACTTCTGTAATGAGACTATACGAATGATTCTAAAACCTGCTTTATATAGCTAAGAAATGTTTTCCTCAAACCCCCTTATGTGGTTCCACGGGTCTCAGTGTTTATATTTGTATTTAGAATACTTTGGTAAAATTTTGACATTTGGAGTAAAGGCATGATATGTAAATTATTCTTCAATAAAGAAAAAAATGTGAAAAAAATAAAGTTTACAACATCAACAAAGTTATATACTAAATACATTGAAAAGTGGGATAAATAAAAAAAATTGACACTCTTTTATAATACATTTCTAATTACAAAAGAAACATCTAACTTACCAAGTGTAACTCAAGATATTTAAATAATTCTCCACAGTATTCTAAGGCTAAGGCTTCCATGTTATCCAATGGATGATATTTTAATAAAACAAGGAAATGTTTCATGCTCCTTCTTATTATCATCCATCATCCAACAGCTGTAAAATCACCAGCTGCTAGGAAAAAAAGAACTAAATCAGTCCTCTACAGATGCAAAGAGAAAAAAAGTTTAAGATCTCTTCACATAATTTCTGGGATCCGGGCAGGCTGGAATCAAAGTACAGTTTTCTTTGCCACAAAACTCCTAGCCTTGTAAACATGTCAAACAGCACATAAGCTATGATTTATTCTTGTCATTATTGGGGAAGAAGTATATGAGGGAGATAAGTATAATAGAAGTGGCAAGATAAGATAATAGAATAACAACAACAATGTAAGTAGTCTACCATACCCTAGGCACTGGCCATCATACTTTTTAATCCTCACAATAACTACAGAAGGTAGATATTATTCTCATTTTATGAGGAAACTGAGGTTCAGTGAGATAGAGTAACTTAGTAAATGCTGTGGTGAACAAATT
This sequence comes from Lepilemur ruficaudatus, assembly GCA_963574885.1. Classification (NCBI taxonomy): domain Eukaryota; kingdom Metazoa; phylum Chordata; class Mammalia; order Primates; family Lepilemuridae; genus Lepilemur; species Lepilemur ruficaudatus. The sequence continues at coordinate 26,544 of CAUYRT010076474.1, forward strand.
CAGGATGTTTGACTCCATTGCTAGGGTATTAATCATTGCACTGTTCTGCCTTCCAGAAAAATGGACAGATGAGGAAAAATTGGACTGATAGAATAAATGGAAGGAATCTGGGAAGAAGGGAAACATGGAGAAGATGGTGCTACTTTAAAAGACACAGAAGGAATGTTTTAAGGTAAATAAGGCTGCCAATTTGTATCCTTTTCCTACCCTTTTCTCCCAAAGAAAGGAAATGACCCTAAAATCTTATATAGCTTAAGAAACAGACTAATATTGTTTCCATCAGCTTTCCTAGTTTGCTATCATTCAGCCACTAAAAATTATAGTCCACAAAATCAGATTCATTAATTCATCACTCATCCTAGCAACAATATTAGCCACAGATGAATTGGTAGTCTATAATGCAATGGTTCTCACATGTTAGCAGGCCTTAGAGTCACCTGAAGGGCTTGCTAAACTTAGATCCCTGGGCACTACTTCCAGAGTTTCTGATTCAGTAGATCTGGGGTGGGGTCTGAGAATTTGCATTTATCATAAGTTACCAGGTAATGCTAAGGCTGCTGGTTCAGGGACCACACTTTGAGAGCCACTGCTCTAAAGAAAAAACTGTGCTAAAGAAAGTTAGATTTGTATGCACATACCTATGACACGCTGACCTGCAAAAGAATAGCATTTCTTAAGAGGCTACCTTCCATTCTGCAGGTACAATTTGTGAATGCAGTTATTTGCAGCTGTATACATAAAATGAATGGTTTCTAGAGACAAGCAAATGTGGGCAGGCAGTTGTCCTTATGGCTATGTTCTTAATGAGACAAAAGACTACAATTTCAATGTGCAATTTGCTCAGTGAAGCAATCACAGCAGTAAGAACATCACATTCAAAAGAGGCAACCATTTCCAAATTTAATACCAGCTCTTTACTATGCAGAAAAAATAAAATGCACTTAAGCTTAGGGGTGGAAAAAATCTGAAACCAGAATCATTCACATTTCCAATTACAGCCTCCACTGGTCCAATTGCTTATGCTTTCTTCTTCTTCATCATCTTCTTTTTTATAAAAGAGTAGAGAGAGCAATAATTTTCATGGAACTAGATCCCTGGAAGTCAATGTAGTCTTGGCTACTTAGGCTGTTTTTTACCCCTTCCCTGGCTCTCGCTTCAGGTTTGGCTTAGCCTGACCCGGTTCAGGCATATGCTTAGTTACAGCACTAGAGGCTGCCGCCACTGCTGCAGAAACTGAAATCAGTATGAAAACAGGGTAGAAGAATGTCAGAAATCTAGTATTATTTTAAAAGGAAATTGCTTCCAATTTCAAAGCAGCCTGAGATTAGTAAGGAAATGAGGTTTCCATCACATAGCGTCTTCTAGGATGGAGACGTCTCATTCTAACATCCTTTTGTAATGGAAAAACAGTTAGTATATAATCCCCTTTACTTGGTTATCAAGAACCTCTTTACAGGCTGATAATTTTCTTGCTGGCAGAATATTGGATGAATAGTTGTATTTTAAGGCTTCTGCAAATGTTTCTGTTTAACTTTTGAGTAATTAGTCCCTGTTGAATTTTACAGAATGAAGAGAAACTTCTAGAATTTTTCCTTTCAGCCCTAGAAAGTGTTGTTAACTCTTTGAAAGTTTATATTCAGAAGACTTACTTTAAAAAAATAAACTATTACTTTTAAATACATATTCATAAATGTTTTATAAGGCTCTTGAGAACGCCTACAATTTAGTGTGGCTGATCAGAGCCAATCAGGTTGTCATCTCATGGGTCCTTCACTCCACAAATATTTTTTCAGGGCCCACTCTGTGCCATGTTTGGGGGGGCCTCAGTGCTTGTGTCTGTCCTTTTGCTCAGGACTCTACTCTGAAGTGGTCCTGCAGGTCTTGGATTATAAGAGACAGTTGCAGAAACAAAAGGCCTGTATGCTTTCCTTTCACTAATTCACTAAAACATAACAGTAGAAATTTATGAGCCCTCTACCTCACATAAACTTTCTTGTTTATAGTCTAGTAAGATGATATGTGACAAGTCTTATCTGGGTTATTCTCTATTTTTTTTTTTTTTTGAAACAGGGTCTTATTCTGTTGTCCAAGATAAAGTATAGTAGGGTGATCAGACCTTGCTGCAACCTAACACTCCTGGGCTCAAGTGATCCTCCTGCCTCAGCCTCCCAAGTAGCTGGGACTACAGGCGCAAGCCCCTGAGCCTGGATAATTTTTCTATTTTTAGTAGACACAGGGTCTCGCTCTTGCTTAGGCTGGTTTTGAACTCCTGACCTCAAGCAATCCTCCCACCTCAGCATCCCAGAGTGCTAGGATTACAGGTGTGAGCCACTGTGCCCAGCCAAGGGTTATTCTCTATTTGAATCATACCTGAATCCAATTAATTGGAAAACACCAAATTATCCCACCCTTTATTTGAAACAATACTGCATTATTTCAAAGATCCTTCAGTGTCTGGAAACTAGTGAGTATTTGTTAAATGAATGTTTAACAAATTTTCTTCAACGTTGGGAGCCCCAGATTCATTTCTAGAAGTAATAGCAAGCACTGTTTCAATTTATTTTTTTTTACTCTCTGGCTACTGTCCTAGTCATTATAGTTACCCCAGTGCTGCCCTGGCGACTCAGCCCAGCCAGCACACACTGTCACTGTCCTGCTGGCTAACTGGAATGTGGCCCCGGCAGCTCTATCCTGTATAAAAGCTGGGAGAAAGAAGAAAGAATGTGAAAATCTTCCCTTTAAGTAATGCAGTAAGGATACTCTCAGGCCTTTTAAATTTTATTTATTTACTTTCCCTTGCTTTGCTCAAAAGTATCAGAGGAAGATACAAAATTAAGGAATTGGCGTGCTCTCCTCTTTCCTTCTCCTTGCCTAATCCCCATCCATACCTCTGGGTGTATCACAACAAGGTGCTTGCTGTCTGAGCCACTCTGTACCTTTTATGGAAGATGGTGAGGTGAGGACAAACAATGGCACTAATTTTCATCATCGTCCTATTCCTATGTTTCTGTCATTCAGTCAAATACCTACTGAACACCTACTCTGGCTCAGGTAAGGCAGCTGGTCCTGAGGATATAAAGATCATACGGTCGCTGTCCTTAGGGAGTTCACGGTCTCCTGGGGGATGCAGACAAGGGAAATCAGAGAAAAGTACAAGGAGCTGTGTGAACCTAGAAGAAAGAGAGTTTAACTCTGGGTAAAAAGGGGGTCAGGCCACTCTTCACAGAGGAAAATTATTATTCATTCTACCGCTGGACAGCAAAGATACCAGGCATTAAATTGAGGTTCTTATTTTTCCCACTTTAAAATCAACTCCACAATGGTCCCCATTTACTGTCAAAGCTGGTTTCTGTGTGATAATGCCACTAAAATGATTATGCCAACCTTTCACTGCTGCTCACCTTACACTTTATATCTGAAGGTCATGGTACTAAAAACTGGCATGGGTGTTTTCCAAGGTATCTGGTTATCATGCTTGACTATAATTCTAAAACTGATGATTAAGAAACAAGTAAATAGGTGCTTTATAGGATGGGTATTGAGTTGGAGGAGTGGATCAAGAGAGGAAGAAACAAGAAGCACTATGTTAGGCACATGCCAACTCTCAGGGAGCTTAAGCTACCTATGCACAAAGCTGAAGGTAACTTATGGTTTGTTTTTCTTAGGGGAGGACTTGTTTTACCTACCACGTGGAATGCTCCTGGGGCCTTGACAGGTCTGAAGCCATCAACAGGTACGCATTGATCAGCATGGCCATTGCAGAAGCAGCTGCCCTTAACAATGAAATCATAGATTGCATAGTGTGTAAAATGTTGAGGCTTTTCGTTCAGGTCATTTCTCTGACAGGGACAAGACTGTCGTTTTAGCAGCTGCACACGGAGGTTGGTGATCTTCAGCTGCTCTTGAACTTTGGCACTGTAAGGGTTCTCTGTATTGTATGGTGGTGACAGAGCTTTGAAAATAACCTGTAAGGAAAAAGAAAGTACCATAGGTTTATATGATTGTGTACAAACCCTGAATTGTCTGTCCAATGTAGTCCCAGTTTGATTTGTACCTTTTGTCATCTGTTAGTGATAAGATAACAAAAAGGTTTTAGACCTTGGGCACACCTGCTCTGTTATTCTAAGCAGCAGATGTTCTGCCTGTTTGCATATAGAAGTACACATTGAGTAACCAGCAGAGACCTGACTTTTGAGATGAAGGCAACCATGCAAAGATCTTGAGGTAAGGGGATTTTGGGCAAAGGGAACAGAAAGTTTAAAGACCTTGAAGCAGAGTCAAGTTGGCATGTTCAAGGAAGAATGACAAGGTCAGTGTGACTGGCGACACAAAAGGAAAGTGGCTGGAGAAGGCAGAAAACAGGTGTGAGACAGATGTGAATGGAGCCTTTTAAAAGCCACAGTTGAGTTATTATAACTGTAGTGAAAGCCACTAGGAGGTTGTAGGCAGAGAAGTGATATGATCTTTTTTATATTTCCTAAAAAGATAACTTTTTGAATATAGAAATGTCATTTTAGAAATTAGTTTTACACCAAAAGTATGAAGAGGCAAGAATCAACTGTGTAGGATCACATCTCCAGGACTACTGGTACAGAACTGCCCTCAATGAAATATGACTTTGAGGGAGTGGGGAATAATTCATTGGGCACTTGGCCTCTACAGCCTATTCTCCACCCAGTAGCCAGTGATTCTGTATAAACACAAGCTGGATCACATCCCTGCCTTGCTTAAACCCACCCCTACCCAAAGACCTCCCATATTCCTCAGAATAAAATGCAAAGTCCTTATAATGGCCCAATGGCCCACTTGATTTTTGCTCTTAGTACTTATTACCACTGACACATTATATTTGTAGTTGTTTACTAACTTACAGTCTTCCCAGTCTACCACGTAAACTCCATGAGGGCACTGATGTGTCCCAGGACAGTGCCTGGCACATAGTATTCAATAAATGTTTGGTAAATGAATTCATTATAACATTGTTCTTGTCATTTGTTAATAGGTGAGAATTCCAAATAACCTAGCTTCCTTATAGAGGGTCTTAAACAGATTCACATACTGAATTTCATGTTATAGCATCAGAAGATGAGAGGCAAGAATTTGTCCTATGACAACAGTAATAAATAACTGAATAATTACCCAGTGTTTTGTGTTTCTAGCTATTTTTGAACTTTCAAAACTTAGAAAAAGTTGTATCTTAAACTCAAACCATATTCTGTCTCATTTATCCATGTTTAGTGGTGGAAAGCAGCATATTAGGAAATAAAATTTTCCAACAAACAATATGTCACATATTTCAAAGTCAATATAAAAGTAATGTCTTTTCTTTTAACAACAGTGTAAATCAGAGCATGATTTTATATTTTGAAACATTAAACAAAAAAACATTAAATCCATTGTGTGCTTTATATGGGACTTATTTTCAATATGACACCCTAAACACTGCATGTCTGTTAGATATTCATGAGGAACTCTTGCTCTAAATAGTACAAATGATGTGGCTACCCCTATTTTATTAACCACAGTAATGCAAGGACATGGAAAAGGATAATCCAGTGCTAACCAAGTAAGTGCTCCACCAAAGAGTCTGTGGTGTACTTCTCTTTGTTGTCCGCCCACCCTTCCTTTTCCGGAGCATTGGTGGCAACTGTTTGCTCTCTCTGTTCCTGTCACATATTTACCCTTGACATTTACCCTCATCCCTCTCCCTCCCCATTCCATCCCCCCACCGCCACCAATTGTTCAGCACATGCAAAGCTAGAAGAGGATCTGTCAAGGTCTCTAAGAACTTTGAGGCTCTTGTGCTTCCTGAGCCCAGACTGTGGAGGCTGAATGGCGTCTCTGTGCTTGGTGTGCATGACACCACAGTTGGCACGCCGATATCAGCAGGGAAGGGACATCATGACCCCTGAGGCTGTGTGCTGGAAAGGAGACAGCAGAGTGCCACAGACACAAAAGTGAACGGGAATTTAAACCATGAAATCTTTTTTCCAGAAAGGAGACGCCTTAATCTGATACCCTGGGAAATAGATCTACCCTGCATCAGGAAACAAAGAGTGCGCCAATCCAGATGCTTCAAACTTCTGGCAGGTCGCCCTTTGGGTCCCACCCAGTTTTTCTTCAAACTTCCCCAGAAGAAGCCTGTATGGCACTACTGAAATGAAGGAAGAAAACATGTAGAAGCCCTCCATATGATATCAGCCTTTTCTGGGGCTTGTCCCCATAAGGAACAGGATGTATCTATGCGACCACCACTGACCCTCTGTGATTGCTTCTGAATATACACTCGCAACAAGATATATTTAAAAAGCCAAGGATCAAGCTTTTTTGACCAAGCATACTTCGATCAAGCATACTTCAATATTTCTGGCTTGTTAGTACTATTGGCTAGGACTTCATGATCTCATTTTTTTAAATTAAGAAATTTTATTGCGTTTTAGTAGTTAATATTATGCTAATTACAGAAAAACCTGTCATGCAAAATGCTGAAGATATTAAGTACCTGCAATGTGATCCACCCTAAAGACAACCAAGGATACCAACTCCATAGTATCTTTCCGTCTAAACCTCTGTATGTATATGCACATATAAAATATAATGTGAACAGTTTTATATCTCTTGTGAGTATTCTTCCAAGTCAATAAATAACCCTCTACATCAGTGGTTCTCAAAGTATAGCCTCCAGACCTATGCTATCCTGAGGAAACTTGTTAGAAATGCAAATTCTTGGACCCCATTCCAGTATCCCAGGTCAACTAAATCAGAAACCCTGAGAGCAGGCCCAGCAATCAGTGTTTTAACAAGCCCTTCAGGTGATTCTGATGCAAATCAAGTTTGAGAAACTGGGCTACATAATTTTAAAACCTGTTTAGAACCCATTGTATGGATATGGCATAATTTATTTAGCTAGGTTGCTATTTGTAGGCAGCTGGGTTGTTTCCAATTTTTCAGTAACCAACTGCAATGAACAACCTTTTATTAATAGCTAAAAAGTGCACATGTATACAGTAGTCCCCTCTTATCCTCAGGGAATACCTTCTAAGACCTCCAGTGGGTGCCTGAAACCGCAGATAGTACCAAACCCCTATATCTATCTGTTTTATATGATATATATATAACTATGTAAAGTTTAATTTACAAATTAGGCATAGTAAGAGATTAACAACAATAACTAATAACAAAATAGAACAATTATAGCAGTATTAATATACTGTAATAAAATTTATGTAAATGTGGTCTCTCTCAAAATATCTTATTTATTGTACTGTTTTTGGACTATGGTTGACTGTGGGTAACTGAAACCTATTACAGATAAGGGGGGACTACTGTAATAATTTCCTGAAGATACACTTCCAAATGTGAAATCAATGGCTCAAAGGAAATGAATGAAAAATATCCGACCCTCTGAAAGAATTATGGCCCCTTTCCTACCTAATCTTTGGAATCTTCGTATTTCCCTCATCTTGCCTTTCTTCTCTAAACCTGGAATCCCTCAAACTCTGCCTGAGGAGCTGGATTCTTGGCTCAGGTTCTGCCATTTCTCATGCCCTAGTGTAATGAAAAAATCCTTAAAAAGTTCTGAATTGGTTAAAACCACCTATATTGTCTTTCTTTTCTAGAATAGTCACCCAAAACCCTGCAATAATAACACTGAAAATTAGTAAAAATAGCATTCTATACATCTTTCTTATGCTCTGAGATGAAATTTAAACAAAGTGTCAACATAGTGTGAACAGAATAAAGAGTGAATACTAGTGAATAGTCAAGGAATTCTTCCAGAATCGAACTCATACCTTACATGTTGCTCCCTGTCTAAAATGCCTGGGTTAATCATAATAATTCAAGAAACTTAGTAATCATATTTAAAAAAACCTTGTTAGCTGCTAGCTTGAGGAATATTTCAGGTCCAAGTTGATCACCTATCCTGTGGACTCTCTTGGAACTTGTTCTTTCCATGACAACACTCTTACATTAGTCTAATCGTTGCTGCCTATTTGCTTGTCTGCATCTCGCATTAGACTCGGCATGCAAAGGGCAGGGATCTTGTTTGTCTGGTTAACAGCTGTGTCCCCAGTCCCACAGTCTCTGGCACTTTGTAGCATTTCATAATGACTGTTGAATGAATAAATGAATGACTATTTCTCCAAATATCATTTTAAGAGGAAAAGCCAAAGCAAGGAATACGTGTTGAGAAGAATAAAGAAAACAAGAGTGCTTTGCACTCTTGATGGGAAATATGTAAACACACACATCTATGTATAAATACCTATGTAAAAGTGGGTAGTACATTTCAAAATGCTTTATGGATTTCTTCTCTTCAGTAGCGCACAAGATATTTCATAAGATAAAGAAAAAAGATCAAGCAGGCATGAGCAAACACCCAAAGAAATATAAATATCTTTTCCATAGCTTCTTTCTAGTCAAGTTTTCTTATTTACTAAATATGGAAGCTTCTGGAATATAATTGCATTTTTTAATGTTTTTTTAAAATCCTAGACATCTTCATATTTTTAAAGAAGTAGTTTTTGGTTTCAGTGATTTTTTCCCCATTGTTTTTCTGTTTTCTCTTTCACTGTTTCTGCTTTTATTTACTTTCTTCTGCAAATGCACCTTGTGCCCTTGAATAGGTTTTGAAATCTCTGGCTATAATTATCAACTTATCTATTTCTCCTTGCAGCCTTTGTTTCATGTATTTTGAAATCCTGTTATTGGGTGCATAAACAGGTAGGATTATTATATCCTCTTAATAAATTGACTCCTTTATTGATATGAAATATCCCTCTTTAACCCTGGCAATATTCTTTGATCTGAAATCTACTTTGCTAATAGTAATATAGTCACTCAAGTTTTATTTTGAAATTAGTACGGTATATCTTCCATCCGTTTACTTTCAAATTTGTTATGTCTTTTTTTAAAAATTGAGTTTCTTGTAGGCAGCATAGTTGATCTTTTTAAAAATTGTATCCAATCTAATAATCTATGCCTTTAAATGAAACGTTTACAGCTTTTACATTTAATGTGATTGTTGACATTTACCAGTTTACATATAGTATAAGAAACTAACAATAGTATACTCTAATTCCCCTCAAACTTTGTGCTGTTTTTGTCATACATTTTACTTCTATATATATTATAAACTCCACAGCACATTGTTAATACTTTTGCTTTAAAAAGTTAATTATCTTTAAAGAGATTTTTTAAAATAAGGAAAATATTTTACTTGTATTTACATATTTTCCCTTTTTGATGATCTTTGTTCCTTTTTGTAGATCCAAATATCCATCTGGTATCATTTTTCTTTTGCCTGAAGGACTTCCTTTAACACTTCCTGTAATGCAGGTCTACTGGTGATGAATGCTTTTCTATCTATAAGAAGTATTTTATCTTTATTTTTGAAAGATTTTTGCTGGGTATGAAATTCTAAGTTGATGATTTTTTTTTCTTTTTGTCTCTCAGTATTTTAAGGTTTCTGCCCCCACCGTCTTCTGCCTTGCATTGTTTCTGATAAAAAAGCCTTTGTCATTCTTAGATTTGTTCCTCTGTACATATGTGTTGCTTTTCCTCTGACTGCTTTTAAGGTTTTCTCTTTACCATTGTTTGTTAAACAATTTAATTATGATGTGCCTCGGGGGAGTTTTCCTCTTATTTTTTGTGTTTAAGGCTTATTGTACTTCTCAGAGCTATGGGTTTATAATTATAAGAAAATTTTTAAAAATTTCAGCCATTATTTCTTAATTTTTTTCCTGTTCTCCTCCTCTCCCTTCTCTTCTTTGCAGACTCCAACTACATGTATATTAAATTGCTTGAAGTTATCCCACAGCTCACTGATGCTGTGTTTCTTTCTTTTAATTCTTTTTCCTTCCCGTGTTTCATATTGGGTTATTTCTATTGCTATGTATTGAATTCCACTAATCTTTTCTTCTAAGTGTTTAATCTACTAATCCTATTCAGTGTATTTCTCATCTCAGACATCAAAATTTTCAACAATGGACAATGAATTTGGATTTTTGCTGTTTTTTTATGTCTCTGCTTAACATGGTCAATCTTTCCTTCACCTTTTGAACATAAAGAATACAGTTATAATGATTGTTTTAAAGCCCTTAGCTACTAATTTTATTATTTATGTAATTTATGGGTCTGTTTCTATTGATTTATTTTTCTCCTCATTATAGGTTGTATTTCCCTGTTTCTTTGCAGGTCTTGATTGACTGCCAGATATTATAAATTTTACCTTGGTGGGTGCTGGATATTTTTGTATTCTTGGCCTTTTTCCTGGGATGTAGTTCAGTTACTTGGAAATAGCTGAATCCTTTTGGAGGCTTGCTTTTAAATTTTGTTAGGTGGGACCAACTCTTTAGCACAGGGCTAATTCTGCCCCTCTACTGAGGTGATACCTGTCTAATCACTGCAATGATGAATTACACTGGCTGATCATTCCTGGTCCCATGTGACCTCTGGGGATTGGTACCTCTGTCCTTCAGGGTGGCGCTTTCTCTGGCCTTGGGTAGTTTTCTTACATACGTGTGTTGAGCAGTACTCAGCTGGAAGCTTGAGGGGGACTGTCTGCAGATTTCTGGAAGTCTCTGCCAGTGCCCTGCTCTCCTTTCCAGAATTCTGCCCTGTAAACTCCAGCTGCCTTCTGCTTCCCAGACTCTCAGGTCCTTATTGAGGAAATCCATCATACAATCAGGGGTTCAGATCCCCGCATGCAGCCCCTCGACGGATTCCAAACTTCACAAATTTGTTCTGTGAAGTTTGGATTCCGTCGAGGGGCTGCACTCAAGGATCCAGAAGGCGCATGTGGCCCGAAGGCTGCAGGTGCCTCCTCCCTGCGTCAGCCTAGATGCTCTCTCTAGGCAGTAAGCTGGGGCAACTGTGGGGCTCACCTCATTTGCTTCCCTTCTCTCAGGGATCACTGAGATGCTCAGTAAAAACTGTACCTGCTGCCTGATGGAAGGATCACTGTCCTCTGCTGCCTGATGTCCAACACCTGAAAACTACCGTTTCACATATTTTGTCCAAAACTACCGTTTCACATATTTTGTCCAGTTTTTTAGTTGTTTCAGGCAAGAGAGTAAATCTCGTCCTTGTTACCTCATCCTGGCTGAAAGGTGAAATCTAAAAACCAAAGGCAACTTAATTTTTATAAAATATAATTTATAAACCCACATAAGAATTTAACCCTTATATTTGTATATAAATATATAGAACTGACACATTGGACATTTTATAATAAAGCTAGAAATGTGGTTACATTTAGCAAATAAAAAGGCATGAAAAACAAATCAGTTTTCTTTTGGCATATCAAACTAAAAAATGTGAAAAATAAAATATAAACATCTAAACTTTGTAAGTTTATTCAATAATTCCATGTTTTAGTAATTTGTATCTTTTTTTTTTTTTTTTTGAAACAGAGTCTCACTCTGCTGCCCGGGCTAGAGTGAGTGCCGTGGCATCAGCCTAACTCACAGCAACCTCAAACTCCTGGGCTCAAGCGATCCTACTGAGAGATGCTGAGAGACGGGGTCTCGCTCTTGCTCAGGGTGGTCTCGAACTCATGACCTTGAGTGATCCGCCTGCCTCGGCCTCCCAGAGTGCTAGGATTACAGGCGTGAGCCACCGCGCCCAGCCAGTAATTTGTATCTTAATAGACAAGTAAATTCTCATTATAACCTTTAAACTAATTTATGATACCTATTGTAATCTTCTACTTTATATTTTTTATGTTTATGCTACGTTTTGATGCATCTTT
>CAUYRT010076479.1:0-147801 GCA_963574885.1 Lepilemur ruficaudatus
TTATTGAATAAAGATTCTTTTCCCCAATGTATGTTTTTGTCTGCTTTGTCAAAGATTAGATGGCTATATGAGGATGGTTTTATATCTGGGTTCTCAGTTCTGTTCCATTGGTCTATGTCTCTGTTCTTGTCCCAGTACCATACTGTTTTGGTTACTAGAGCCTTGTAGTATAGCTTGAAGTCTGGTAAAATGTTGCCTCCCAAATTGTTCATTTTGCTTAAGATTGCTGTTGCTATATGGGGTCTTCTCTGCTTCCATACGAAGCATAGAATTATTTTTTCTAATCTGTGAAAAATTATGTTGGTATTTTAATAGGGATTGCATTGATCACTTTGGATAGTAGAACACTTTGGGTAGTATAGACGTTTTAATAATGCTGATTTTGCCAACCCATGAGCATGGTATGGTTTTCCACCTGTTTACGTTCTCTACTATTTCTTTCCTCAGTGTTTTGTAGTTCTCCCTGTAGAGGTCTTTTACCTCCTTATTTAAATATATTCCTAGGTATTTTATTTTCTTTGCTGCTGTTTGAAGGGTATTGAGTCTTAGATTTGGCTCTCAGTTTGACTGTTGTTGGCATATAGGAGTGCTACTGATTTCTGTATATTGATTTTGTAACCTGAGACTTTGCTGAATTTGTTTATCAATTCCAGTAGTCTCATGGCAGAATCTTTGGCGTTTTCTAGATATAAGATCATATCATCAGCAAAGAGCAAATTTTGACCTCTTTTGCTCCCATTTGGATGTCCTTGATTTCCTTCTCTTGTCTAATTTCTCTGGCAAGGACTTCCAGCACTATGTTGAATAGAAGTGGTGATAGAGGGCAACTTTATTTGGTTCCAGTTCTAAGTGGGAATGCTTTCAATTTTTCCCCATTCAGTGTGATGTTGACTGTGGGTTTGTCATATATGGCTTTTATCATTTTGAGGTAAGTCCCATCTATGCGTATTTTGTTAAGTGTTCTTATCGTAAAAGGGTGTTGAATTTTGTCAAACATTTTTTTCTGTGTGTACTGAGAGGATCATATGGTTTTTGTTTTTGCTTCTATTTATGTGGTGAATTACATTTATAGATTTGTGTATGTTGAACCATCCCTGCATCTCTGGGATGAAGCCCACTGAATATACGTTTTTTTCATCACCTCATGGGTCATCATGGTAGAATTTGAAAATAATTCCACTAGGGTGATTGCTGGGGGTAGCAAGGAGGAGATCATGAAATGGCTCTCAGTAAATTCATATGAAATGTAGAATTTAAAATCAGAAATGCCTCATTTCTCCTCCTGCAACTGTCTTCCCTTCTATACCTCCTTGATAGTTCTTATATTCTCCTATCTTTTGTTTTGATTCTGAACAAACCAGGTAAAAAGACACACCACAAAACAGTACAAGGGTGTCATGAGGTGATCTCTAAGCAGACTAAAGGAGTTTTGCCTTCTAACTACCTGGTTATAAGTTCCTAAAGTCCTTGCCTTACCAATCTACCCTGCAGCTTGAGTCTCTAGAGACAGCTTTGACAGTGACCAGCTGCCCCTTATAATGTGTATGGTAATTATAGTGATCTCTAGTCCCACCCAACATTAGGACAGAAAGTAACCACAGAGGATCATTTCATTTGACTTCTTCATTTTATCAGATGCAGAAAGTGAGGCCAGAGAGATGAAGTGTAACTTTACTTTACTCGCAATGATTCCTGAAGAGCTGTGTGCAAATAAGCTTTTTCTCAACTAAGTACTCTTTTTCCCTTGACTTTAACTTAAAATGTTGGGGTTATCTTACTCTTTTACATGAATGTAAAATCCATAAGCAGTAATGACACTTACAGCAACCCAGGGTACCAAAGTAACCTGCCTCTATCTGCCTATCTCTGCAACACCTGCAGTGTTCTTCTGGCCACTAGTGGGAAAGGACAGCCCCGAAGGGCATGGCTAGTGCAAATGCAGGACACACTACGCTCACTGCTTGTGATGCACTAGCACAGATGCAGTCTGTCCAGGAGCAAGGGAAGAGCCTGCTTTCTGTTCCCCTCCTCAAGCCTTGCTGTTTCCACAAAAAAACATCATCAGGGAATTCTGTCTGTCTTTGCTGCCAGCTCACTCACCAATTAGACTTCCAATAATAAGGCTTTCCTTCCATATGATATCCTCATTTTAACCTTTTCTCCATCTTTTACCATGACTACCCTCACCTCCTTTTTTGAAATCGCAAATTCCCTTACAGGTCTACTTTTAAAGCCATCTTCTCAGCTCAAACCATGTCTTTCTCTTGCTTCAGGATTCCCTTGTCTTCTGTAGAAAAAAACAAATCTAACTTGTATCCATGCATGTGTGCCTTCTCTTCTCCCTCTCCCTGTCTTCACCTTTCTGGACAGCTCACATCTGAGCCTTACTTATTCCTTCCACATCGTTCCCATCCCTAGTGACAGAAACACAGACAAACCGTCAGAGCCAGAAGGGAGCTAAGAGGTTAGCCCAACCTCTCTGGTTTACAAATGAGGAATCTGAGGCTCCAAAATAGTTCATAACATAACAGGCACTATTTTAGGCAGGTAATTGGTGGAAGCAGGACCAAAAATCCGATGTGTGTCCTGTCAGCTGTTGTGCCTCAGGCTTCTTTCTGCCCTACCAGGTTTAGAATCAAAGTCCCATTCATTCATTATTCATTCAACAAACATTCCCAGGCACCAGGATAGGATCTTGGGAAACAAAGATGAAAGTTAAAAATACCTCCTACTCTTCAAGAATTTCCAGTGTTGGTAGAGGCTGGAGGGAGGACATAGACATGTAAACAAATAATTATGAGACATAGTAGAGCCTAGCAGGTATGCAAGGCAGGCCAGGTATCTTAAGGAGAGGAAATTGAGAAGCAATGTAGGCCTGAAACTATGGGGGGTTCAGGGAGCTGCAAGAAGTTTGGTGTGGCTGGAGCATGGGTGGGTTCTTGAGAAGTAGGAGGGGTAGGAGAAGTAGGTAAGCCAGGGATCAGGAAGAGGATGAATCATGAAGGGTTTCTGGACAATGCATAGGAATCTTAACATTATCTTGCATCATAGCAGTAACCCTTAAAGGTATTTAAGCTCTGGAGTTGCTTGACCAGACAGATATTTAAAATATCACTTTAGGGGCAGAGTAAATAATAAATGGGAGGGCCAAGAGGCCAAGAGACAGATCAGCAGGCTATGGTAACAGTGAACAATACTGATGGCCAGGATCAGGTTGGATGTGATGACTAGCAGTTGAGGGTATATTTAGGAACAGGGGACAGTACTTGGTAGCAATCTGGGCATGCAAGCACACTGAAGAGAGAAGAGTTGAGATGGATCTTGGGGTGTTAAATGGATGGTTGAGTGGATTGTGGTTCTAGTCACCAGAAAACACAGAAGGAGAACAGGTTTAAAGATAAGGGGAGGGAAGGAAAACAATTGATCTCAATCTTGAGAAGGTCAAGATATCTCACTGGCACATCACTGTCCTGAGAGACTGAACTAAGGATGCTGATTTGAGAGTATTTGTAGCAGAGACCATAATGGAAGCCTTGGAGGAGAATGGAACTGTCGAGCAGGCAGAGAACTCAGGCTGAATGCTAGAGAAGGCCAATAGCAAAGGTGCTGACAGAGGAGGACTCACAGAGGAGGCTGAGAAGCTGTTGCTAGGGCACGAAGGGGAGAACGAGGAGAGTGTGAGCCAGGGAGGCACAGATGGAGGGTTGGGGGGAGGGTGTGGCCAGTGATGCTGTGCACTGCACAGAAGCCAAGTAAGAATAGGTTTGAGCATTAGAAACCTAAGCGAGAACTCTGACTCTAAGGGGTTGGGAGCAGAAGACCAAATACAGTAGTGGATTTTAGTAGAAGAGAAATTAAAATGTGGAGACAGTGAGTCTAGACAACTCTAGAAACTCAGCTATGAATGGGAGAAATGAGAACAATAGCTGGAGGAGTGTACAGGCTGGGTCAACAAGAACTTCTTGAAGCAGGCCCACACTGTGGGAGCAACTGCCCTAAAGCCTGCATTCCCCCACATCTCAGACACTTAATAAAGACAACTGTGGACTCACCTCACCAGATGGAATGGAACATCTGGTGGAACAGGTCTCTAAAAGGCTACAAGTACTCCCTAATGAACTTCCCAACAGACTATGCTTGAGACTCATTTTTTTTATTTCAGCATATTGTAGGGGAACAAATGTTTAGGTTGCATATGTTGCCCTTGCCCCTGCCCCCCCCAAGTCAGAGCTTCAAGCATGTCCATACCCCAGATGGTGCACATCGCACTCATTATGTATGTATATATCTATCATCTCTTCCCCTCTGCCATCTGCCCGACGCCGACAAGTGTTATTCCTATATGTCCCCTTAGGTGTTGATCAGTGAAACCAATTTGCCGGTGAGTACATGTGGTGCTTATTTTTCCATTCTTGGGATACTTCACTTAGTAGAATGGGTTCCAGATCTATCCAGGACAATACAAGAAGTGATATGTTTGATCTTTGACATTTTTTAAAAGCAATTACTCCAAGTTGACCTATAGATTCAAAGCAATCCTAATCAAACTCCCAGCAAGTTATTTCATGAATATTGACAAAGTGATTCCAAAGTTCATGTGGGGAGACAAAATACCCAGAACAGCAAACACGACATTGAAGGGGAAGAACAAAGTTAGAAAATTGACAGAGTCTCATTCTGCCATCCCGGGTAGAGTGCAGTGACATCATCCTAGCTTACCACAACCTCAAACTCCTGGGCTCAAGCTATCCTCCTGCCTCAGCCTCGCGAGTGCTGTAACTACAAGTGCATGCCACTGCGCCAGAGGATTTTTCTATTTTTAGTAGAGACAGAGTCTTGCTCTTGCTCAGGCTGGTCTCTAACTCCTGAGATCAAGTAATCCTCCTACCTCAGCCTCCCAGAGTGCTAGGATTACAGGCATGAGCTGCTGCACCTGGCCCAACACTACTATATTTTAAGACTTACTATAAAGCTACTGTAATCAAGACAGTGTTCTATTGGTGAAAGAATAGACAGAGCAATGGAAAAGAATAGAGCCAAAAAATAGACTCACACAAATATATCAATTGATCTTTTACAAAGGAGCAAAGGCAATAAAATGAAAAAAAGTCTTTTCAACAAATGGTGCTGGAAAAATTGGGCATCTGCCTGCAAAAAAGTCTAAACACAGACCTCACACCCATCACAAAAATTAACTCAAAATGGATCACAGATTTAAAAATAAAATACATAATATAAAACTTCTAGAAGATAACATAGGAGAACATCTAGATGACCTTGAATTTGATGATGATAACTTTTTAAATACAGCACCAACAGCAAAGTCCATGAAAGAAAGAATTAATAAGCAGGACTTGATTAAAATTAAGAATTTCTGTCCTGTGAAAAAGAATGACAAGAAAAGTCACAGAAAGGGAGAAAATATTTTCAAAGGACATATCTGATAAAAGACTGTTATCCAAAATATAAAGAATTCCTAAAACTCAACAATGAGAAAACAAACAACCTGACTAAAAATGGGCAAAAGAGCTGAATAAAAACTTCATCAAAGAAGGTATACAGATTACAAATAGGCATAGGAGAAGATGCTCCAACATTATACATCTTTAGGGTATCGCAACAATGAGATTTTACTACACACTTATCAGAATGGCCAAAATACAGAAACACTGACAGCACCAAACGCAGGCAAAGATGTGGAACAGCAGGAACTCTCCTTCATTACTGGTGGGAACGCAAAATGGTACAACCACTTTGGAAGACAGTTTGGCAGTGTTTTACAAAACTAAACATATTCTGTTCATGTCTTTTGCCCATTTGCTAATGGGGTTGTTTGATTTTTTCTTGTTGATCTTTTTTGAGTTCGAGATAGATTCTTGTTATCAGTCCTTTATCAGATGTGTAAAGAGCAAATATTTTCTCCCATTCTGTAGGCTATTTGCTCTAATGATAGTCTCCTTGGCTGTGCAATCCTGATATAAAAAAAAATTAAAAAATAAACATATTCTCACCATATGATTCAGCAATCACATTCCTTGGTATTTACTCAAAGAAGTTGAAAATTTATGTTCATACAAAAGCCTGCACCCAGATGCTTATAGCAACTTTATTCCCAATTGCCCAAACTTGAAAGCAATCAAGATGTCCATCAGTAGGTGAATGGATAAATAAACTGTGAAACATCTAGATAATGAAATATTATTCAGTGCTAAAAAGAAATGTGATATCAGAGCCAGGTGCAGTGGCTCACCCCTATAATCCCAGGGACAGGAGGATCACTTGAGCCCAGGAGTCCACTACACTGCAGCCTGGGTGACACAGCAAGACCTCATCTCAGAAGAAAGGGAAGGGAAGGGGAAGGGAAGAGGAAAGGAAGGGGAGGAAAGGGGATGAAAGGGGAAGAAAGAAAGAGGGAAGGAGGGAGGCAGGGAGGGAGGGATGAAGAAAGAAAGGGAGGAAGGAAGGAAGAAGAAAGAAAGAAAGAAAGAAAGAAAGAAAGAAAGAAAGAAAGAAAGAAAGAAAGAAAGAAAGAAAGAAAGAAAGAAAGAAAGAAAGAAAGAAAGAAAGAAGAAAGAATCTATCAAGCTACAAAAAGACATGGAAGAACTTTAAATGCATGTTACTAAGCGAAAAAAGCTAATCTGAATGGGCTGTATTTTGTATGATTCCAATTATATGACAATCTGGAAAAGGCAACACTATGAAGACAGAAAAATGCCAGTCAAACCAGGGGTTAAGGGAGAGGGAAGGAAGAAGAGGCAGAGCACAGAGGGTATTCAGGGCAAGGACGCTATTCTGTCTGATAGCACAATAGTGGATGCACATCATTGTATGTTTGTCAAAACCCACAGAATGCACAACACCAAGAGTGACCCCTAATATAACCTGTGGACTGCAGGTGACAATGATGTGTCAGTGTAGGGTCACCCATTGTACCTAACGTGCCACTCTGGTGGGGGGTGTTGACAGCGGGGACACTGGGAGGAGGAGGGCAGGTATGAGAACACTCTGTAGTTTCCACACAATTTTTCTGTAAATCTAAAACTCATCTAAAAAATAAAGTCTATTTTTTTAAAAAGAAAAATTTATAAATAAATAAAGCAATTACCATGGGAATGGTAATTTTGTCCTAAGTTGTCGAGTCAATGTTGATTTTCTAATTTCTCTTCTTTCCTAAATATTATATTAATATTATTCTTAAACCATACGAAAGCAAACACCCTGTGGGTGAGAGAGCAAAATAAGCCTCTTCGGTTCTTACGTATCAGAGCAAATGAGCTGAGCTGAGCATGCTTGGGAGATCAGATTTGGTTTGGGATAGAGCAGTCCTAGTGTGACATGCCAGATCACATGTTTTCTTTTGTTTCCCCTTCTTGGTCCAGAAAAGCTCATATAAAACCACTGGGACCCTCTGATGTTAGCTTTCATTGGAGGGGATCACCCTGAAATAACATGTAGAAGGCTGCTGCGGAGTGGCCCATTGTTCCTGGGGAAAGATGTGGTAGGACTTTCCTGCCCCCCTTAAACAAGTGAAAACAAGGGGCCTCATTTTGTTGGGTGGGTGAAGGAAAACCAGCGTCATCATCTGAGAAAAGGACACCTTTTTATTTCAAGGGCTTAAAGGAAAAAAAAGTCTTTTCCAGATGGAAGACTGGGTAAGTGAAAGACAAGGTTGAGTCTCTGAAGTGAGTGCCAGCACTAAACTTGGCCTGATGCGCTGGGTCAGGATTTGAGAGCCCAGAGCAGTGGCTGGAATAGGCAAATCAGACCTATCACTTGGTTCTGGTTATGACTCTCACAATGTCACTATCTAGCCACCAGCGTACTCCCTGCCAAGCTACTCTTGGGACGAAACATCCCTACACCTCTCTTCTCCGTGCAGGTCTGACGCATGGCCCAGCTGGTGCCACAGCCAGCTAACCAGCTGGTCCTGGTTAGCTTCTGCTGCTAATGGGGAACAACCTGCTCTAAACAGCCGTGAACTCCGGGAAGCCCTGCAGAAGAGCTCTCGGACATACTTCTGGAGAAGCAGACTCTCTAAAATAGTTTTTAATCCAATTTATTAAGAGAGAATTCAGGTACCATCTTTAAATCATCTTTATTGAGTTGTAGTGTACATACATTTATAATATTAATAGTACATGTTTAATTTTGTATTTTTTGTTTTGTGTTCTCATTTCAATGATCCTGAGTGTAACTTGTAGTGTGGGTAGTGCTACGTGGTCTCAGTGGCCACGTTTGTTTTTGTGTTTACTTTAAAGATGCTCCATGATACCTACAGAATTGCTTCTCATCTCCCCATCAGTTATAACCAATTTTGGAAACTAGCTACAGGAACTAGATTGGAATTCAGAAACAGTACCAGCTTTAGACTGACTGCACTCACATTGAGGAAGCCCTGCCCTGGAGCCCATTGTGGAGAGGAGGGTGGTTCTGTCCTTCCTGGCATGATGGACAGTTGGGCTGGTGGGAGGCCTGAGCGTAATGCTCTGGGAACAGATGGTGGCACTTAGTTCCACTCTGGACTGTGGTTACATGTGGGGAGACTCTTAGGGACTCTTTATAACTTAGGAAACTTTGCGCAATCCAGGCTTCATCACAGCCATAGTAAAATTAATTTTTAGACTGGGACTAAGACTATAATTGTCATCTGACTCTCATTATAAAAGATAGATCCTAAATTCTTATTCATTCGCTCATTTATTCAACAGAACATTAAGATTCCACTGTGTGTCAGGGACTGTTCTGGGTGGTGAGGCCACAATAGTACACAGAGACAGGCACTTACAGACTGACAGGAGACAGAGATTAAACAAATATATGAATGAATACATAATTGCAAACCATGTTATGTACTTTAAAGGCAAGATAAACAAAAGATAAAAGAGGGACTTGATCTGGTTTAGAAAGTCTGTGCTGGTTTCCCACAGTGAAAGTGTGAACTGACATATAAAACAGGGAAGGGAAGGAGGGACACAGGATGTCAGGCAGAGGGCACAGGGGCACAAGGGCCCAGCAATGGAAAGTGGGCATGGTGCTCTCAAGGACCCGAGAGAAGGCAGGTGTGGGTGGAGTGCAGAGCAGGAAGTGGGAGAGCAGTGGAACTGGGAGCCAGAGAGAGGGCCAAACCGGACTCTGCTGGCCATGTTGAGGATCTTGGTCTCCTAAGAACAGCTGGAAGCCCCCTCAGAGTTTTAAGCAAGAGAGTAACGTAATCACCTGGGCTGCAGTTTAGAGAGTAGATTGGAAAAGAAAAAATAAAGTAAGTGTAAAGGGCCCAGTTATACATCTACACGAAAATGCAGGTGAGAGAAAATCGTAGCTTGAACTACAGTGAAGGGATAGAGTTAATATATTGGGTAAGGAACACGGCAGAATAGAGAGGGTCTCTGACCTATATAACTGGATAGACGATAATGCCTTTCACAGAGATGCAATAATCTACCATTACCATCTTTTTTCAAGAAGGAAGGCCAGAATTGAGAAAATATCATGAGTTTAATTTTGCATATGTATAGTTTATGATGCCTTTTTCAGCAACTATGTATACACATTAAGTAGACAGCTGAATTACATTTGAGACTGTGAGAGTGTATGAGCCAGCCCAGAGAGTAAACACAGGTCACAGAGAAGACAGAGGGCCTGTGGAGAATCTAGAGAAATGCAATAATTTAGTGGCCTTGGCCGATGAGGATGAGCCTGCAAAAGAACTCAAGAAAGAAAGGCCAAAGAGGGAGAGAGGAAGAGTGCGGTATGGGCAAATCCAAAGAGAGAGGACTCGCAACTGAAGGAGTGGGCAGATGTGTGGGAAGTCAAGCAAGATGAGGACTGAGATTGTCCACTGGCTGTGGAGACAGAAAAGCGCTTCAGTGGAGTGATGCCATAGAAGCCAGACTGGAGTCAACTAAACAGTGAGTGGGAAGGAAATGGGAAGTTTGAGAACATACAACTCTTCCTAGGAACCAGGGCTGGGAAAGGAAAAAGGTCAACAGATGGGCATGAAGGTATACTCTCAGGAGTGCTTGTTCCTTAAAATGGGAGAATTGATACTAAAACATTCATGAGAAAGATTTCTGCTTCTGCCCAAGATGGAATAACAGGGGTCAGCTTTACCATCCTGCCTGAACAACACCAACAATCAGACAAAATGTATGAAACAGTTCTCCAGACAATGGGCATCAGGGAACAGCAGGCAGAGAGCCCTGTGAGATGGAAAAGAAATGAGGTGGCCACTGACTGCTCCAGCTCGCGGCTTTGAGAGAGTGTCCAGGCTGTAGTGCAAGAGGAGAATCCAGGCAACACCTGGTGGCCTCCCTAAATTGAGGAGGCAAAGCCAAAAGTCCAGGGAGACCAAGGCGACTGAATTATGCAGAACAGAGTATCAAGAAGGACAAAAGCTGCCCAGAGGTCAACCACAGAAAGCTACAGGATGCCCCCATGAGTACTCAACAGAATATTGATTATTTACAAAAGCATCAGAAGTATGAAATACTTAGGGATAAATCTGACAAAAGATATGAAAGTCTTATACACTGAAAACTACAGGACATTGTAGTCCTAAGCAAATGGAAAAACATACCTTGCTCATGGGTGGGGTGACTTAAAATTAAGACACCAATTCTATCCAAATTGATCTATAGGTTAATTGTAATTCCAATCCAAATCTTAGCAGGCCTGTCCATAGAAATTAACAAAGTGATTCTAAAATTCATATGGAAATGCAAAGGACCTAAAATAGTCAAACAAATTTTGCAAAGGAATAACAAAGCTGGATGGTGAATGCCATATGAATTCAACACTTATTATAAAGCTACAGCAATTAAAGCAGTATGGTATTGGTGTGACGATAAAAAAACAGGTTAATGAAACAGAATATTGAGTCCAGAAATAGAAAATCTAAACATATATGAACAACTTATTTTTTTTACAAAATTATAAGGTCTCTTTAGTGGATTAAGGATAGTCTTTCTACTAATGGTTATGGAACAAGTGGCTATCCACATGCAAAAAGAGAGGGAAAGAGACTAAAGATGAGGAAATTGGATTCATTTCTTGTACCTTGCCCAGAAATTAACTCAAAAATCAATCAAAGACCTAAATGTAAAATCTAAAACTATAAAACTTCTAGAAGAAAACGTAAGAGTAAAATCTTTGTGACCTTGGGTGAGGCAAAAATTTCTTAGATGTGACACAAAAAGGACAATCCATAAAAAATAAAGCTTTTGCTTACTAAAAGACACTGGGAATGAAAAGACGAGGCATAGACTTGGGGGAAAATATCTGCAAAGCATAGCTCTATAATGGACTTGAATGCAGTATATAAAAAGAACTCAAAAAACTCAATAATAAGAAAATAAGCCAATTGAAATGGGCAAAAGGCTTGACAAGACATTTCAAAGAGAACATATATAAATAGCAAATAAGCACGTGAAAAGATGCTCAACATAACTGGTCACTAAGGAAATGCATATTAGAACCACAGGAAACCACCCAAGTTCTCATCAATACATGAGCAGATTAATAAAATGTGGAGTATGTATACCATGGAGTTCTACTCAGCCATAAAAAATGGTGAACTACCCATTGTATTATCCTGGATGGAGCCGGAGCCCATTCTTCTAAGTGAAGTATCACAAGAATGGCAAAACAAGCATCACATGTACTCACCATCAAATTCATATTAACTGATCAACACATGTATGCACATATAATAGTAACATTCATTAGATGTTGGGCAGATGGGAGGGGGAGGAAGGGATGGGTATATTCACACCTAATGGGTGCAGTGCACACCGTCTGGGGGATGGACATGCTTAAAGCTCTGAGCTGGTGGGGCAAAGGCAATATATGCAACCTAAACATTTGTACCTCCATAATATGCTGAAATAAATAAATTGGTACTAATTGATCAACACAGATGTGCACATATGGTAGTAACATTCACAGGGTTTCAGGCAGGTGAGAGTGGGAGGAGGGGATGGGTAAATTCACACATAACGGATGTGGTGTGCACTCTCTGGGTGATGGACACACTTGTAGCTCTGACTCAGATGGAGCAAAAGCAATTTATATAACCAAAGCGTTTGTACCTGCGTAATACTCTGAAACTAAAAAAAAACACAGTAAGAAACCACTACATACCAATAGGAATAATTACAAGTAAAAAGAGTAACCATCCTAAGTGTTGGTGAGGATGTGGAAGAACTGAAACTCTCACACACTGTTGTTGGGAATGCAACATGCTACAATCACTTTGGAAAACAGCTTGGCAGTTTCTTAAAAAGTCAAGCATAAGCCTAGCCCATGATCCAGCTATGCCTAAGTATTCACCCATGAGGAAAGAAAGACATCCACACAAAGACTTACACATTAACATTCTCATCAGCTTCCTTTGTAATGGCATAAAACTGGGAACAACACCAATGTTCATCAACCAGTGAGTGGATAAACAAATTTTGGGTTTTATAATACTACTCAGCAGTTAAAAAGAGTGAATTATTTATATACACAGCATGGATGAATTTCAAAATGATCACACTGAGTGAAAGAAGCCAGACAAAAACAGAATGCATCCTGTATGATTCACTAATGTAAATCTTTAGAAAACACAAACTAACATATAGTGACAGAACAGTTCAGTGGTTGCCTCGGAGGAGCGGCAGGGAGGGAAGAATTTGAAAGGGGATGAGGAGACCTTTTGGGATGATGGACATATTCACTCTCTTGGTTGTGGTAATGGTTTTACATGTATGTACATGTGTCAAAACTTGTCAAATTACAGTCACACGTTGCTTAATGATTGAAGACACAATCTGAGAACTGTGTCATCAGGTGATTTAGTGGCTGTGTGAACATCCTGGAGTGTACTTACATAAACCTAGACAGTATATCCTACTACACACCTAGGCTATATGTATGTGTAGCCTATTGCTCCTAGGCTACAAACCTGTAGATCATGTTACTGCACTGAATACAGCAAGCAACTATATAACACAATGGTATTTGTGTATCTAAACATAACTAAATATAGAAAAGGTACAGTGAAAATATGGTATTATTATCTTATGGGAACATTGTCGTAGATGCATTCCAATGTTGACTAAAACATTGTTACGCAGTGCATGACTATACAAACTTTAAATATATGGGTTTATTGTATGTTAATTTTACCTCAATAAAGCTATTTAAAAACAATATTAGTGTTTATAAGATACCTACAGAGATTGAAGAGGAGAGGATGAAAAGGTATCATCTATATGGTAAATTTCCAAAAGCTGGGAGTGGAGCATGCAAAACACAGGTCAAAGAAGTAGTTTGCATAGGGATAAGGACACCTCTTCAGGAACAGGAGAG
This sequence comes from Lepilemur ruficaudatus, assembly GCA_963574885.1. NCBI lineage: Eukaryota > Metazoa > Chordata > Mammalia > Primates > Lepilemuridae > Lepilemur > Lepilemur ruficaudatus. Next base: position 13,354 of record CAUYRT010076479.1, read on the forward strand.
AAAAAGAGAGTGGGGCCAGATGGTTGGGGGTTTGTAGGTTTGGTAGCAAGGAATTGAAAGAGTTCTCATCTAGTGGCTTCTCTTTTTTTTTTAATGGAAAGTTGAAGGCAAAACCATCTGCCGAGGGTGAGGTAGAGAAGGTTCAAAATAGTCACTGCAGATACAATGTGATGTGTTCAGAAAGAGGAAGAACGGTTTCCAGGAGGTGTTGAGGGCAAGTAAGGTTGTGGTGCCCTCTGCCTTCCCATGCAGTCTCCTCCAGCAGCAGTCGCACACCCTGGTGCAGACACCGAGGAAGCAGGTAGTTCAGTTCACACAGGATTGGAGATTTTACTAGACAATAATGTCAAAAAGATAAATTGAAAGGAATTCAAGGTATCAACAGAGCATGGAATCTAGGGTGAATAAGGAGTGAAATGAAGAAAGGAGAAACTAATATTTTGTGAGAAAATAAACCTATGGAATAGAGGTTCTGATGACATTTCACAATAGTTGTAGGCAAAATAGTCCAATTAAGAATAGCGAGAACTGAAAGTTGTGATCAGGGAATAAGATGTATAAAATAATAATTTTCAAGCTGGATAAGTTTTGGATGTTGACAAGATTCCCGGTATGGCTGTTGAAGTAGGACACTGAGGGTGACTTTCCCTGTGGGGTGAAGTTAAGAAAGACCATATAGATGTGGTTTTGAACAGATTGTTTGGATTTTGCTGATTGTATACCTGGAGCATCATTTAACATGTTCTCTGTCTCTTTATGTCCTTTATTTTGATCTAGAAGTTTGATCAGCTTCAGGTTTGATATTGTTTCTTTTCCAAGACCCATTCATGGGTAGTGGTGTGTACGTTTATTGGGAAGTACATAATGCCTGGTCGTCTCTCTTTCTGTGATGCTAGCATACATTAATGATCATCACCGAGACTCATTAATTCCATGAGGTTTCAAATGGTAACATTCTAAATCAATCATTTCTTATTCATTTATTATCTTCTATAAAGAGAAACTCATACATTATTTAGTTACTTGGAGGCACAGTTCATATAGAATATATGCTTAATGTTCTCCCTTTGTCAACCTAAATTAATGACAGAGAGAGAGGCTTTCCAAAAAAAGAGTTTATTCAAGAGTGACAATTACCCTTGGCTACAAGGATTAATAAAGGTGGCATCAGTCCAGGGTTAAACAGCAGTTGCTGGGCAGGTATTTTATTAAGGTGACCTAGCAAGGTTGCAGTTCAGCAGAACCTACTGCAATAGTTCCTGTTATCAGGCAATTGCGCTAGAGCACCCACCTACACACCCTCTACCCCCTTCATGGCCTCCCACCTCCATTTTGTTAGGGGTTGACATAAGTGACTCTATGTTGATTCTGACAACTTTCACATCTTTATTTACTAGTTTTAAAAATCATGATTTGGTTTCCCAGCATCCTTCCAAAGGTAAGGAATTGGTTTTATTTTTTAAATTCTGAACACACAGATTTTTGCATATTTGATGTGCTTCAACCCATTGCAACTGTTATTCTTACTGACACTCATACTGCTCCACCTTTGGTTGATGGACACCTCTTTAAGTTGGCTCCTGTGTGCCCTACATCCTTTTGACATGACCTAGTAGTGTTTGACAGCCTCACTGAATCTGGCACGAGACATGCCAAGAGATACTTATACAAGCCTAACCCCAAATCTGGAATGAGCCATTTCTTTTAAGGAGTCCGTTGTTCCTTTTATCACGAAATAGAATTTAGAGACCATCATCTAAGTGCCATAAGTTTTCATTGCCACTGGGTGAACCGTTGTTTCTTGGTTTTAAAAAGGCAAAACTAGAAAACATTTTTTTAAAAGATAAAATACATCATGAATTTACACTGATGTCAATGACCTTAACCTTACGGGAAATAATATATTCTATTTACAAATAAAGTACAAGATGAGGAAAAGAGATGGAAGAGAAACCCATGGACACAAAGAGACTTAAGGGAAATAGCAGCTTGTAAACTCAGACTAAACCCTTGGCCCAGGCCAAAAGCAGTTACACTTCACTGACCCATCTTTCAGAATTGAGATGGCGACATCTTAAAGTCCAGAATGGCAGTAGAAGAAATCAAAAATCAAAATGTCCTTACCAAATCTACTAAGTCTCACTCCTTAATTTTTTTATTTTTATCTTTTTAAAATTTGTGTTTGTTTTTTATTGATACATAACATGCGTATGGGGTATATGTAAAATTTTTTACAGGCACAGTATGTGTAAAGATCAAGCTAGGGTATTCAGGATATCTATCATGTCGTGTATTTATCATGTCTGTGTGTTGGGAACATTTTAAGGGCTCTTTTCTAGCTATTTTGAAATATAAAATACACTGTTGTTAACTATAATCATCCTTCTCTGCTATTGCACATTAGAACTTATTCCTTCTATCTAACCTGGATGTTTGCACCCATTCACCAACATCTTTCATCCCCTGCCCCCACCCACATCCTTCCCCCTCTGGTAACTATCCTTCTATTCTCTATCTCCGTGAGATCAGTTCTTTCAGTTCCCACACATGAGTGTGAATATATGATGTTTGCTTTCTGTGCCTGGTTTATTTCACTTAACATAATGACCTCAAGTTCCATCCATGGTGCTGCAAATGACAAACTTTCACTCTTTTTTGTGGCTGAATAGTATTCCATTGTGCATATACACCAGATTTTCATCTGCTGATGGACACTTAGATTGATTCCCTATCTTTGCTATTATGAATAGTGTAGCAATTAACTTTGGGGTGCAGGTATCCCTTTGATATACTGATTTCCCTTCCTTTGGATAAATGCCCAGTAGTGGGATTTCTAGATTGTATAGTAGTTCTATTTTTAGTTTTTTGGGAAATCTCCATACTGTTTTCCATAGTGGCTGTACTAATTTACATTCCTACCAACAGTGTGTGAGTTCCCTTTTCTCTGCATTCTTACTAGCATCTGTAATTTTTTTGTTTTTTTGATAATAGCCATTCTAACTGGGATAAAATAATCTCACTGTGGTTTTTGGTTTGCATTTCCCTGATGATTAGTGATGTTGAGCATTTTTTCATGTACATGTTGGCCATTTGTACGTCTTCTTTTGAGAAATGTCTATTCAGGCCCTTTGCCACTTTTAATGGGATTATTTGGTTTTTGCTGTTGTTGTATGAATAGTTTGTGAATATTTTCTCCAATTTAGCATGTTATCTCTACACTCTTTTGATTGTTCCTTTGCTGTGCGAAAGCTTTTTAGTTTAATATAGTCCATTTGACTATTTTTTATTTTGTTGCTTCTGATTTTGAGATCTTAGCCATAAAATCTTTGCCTAGACCAATGTCCTGGAATGTTCCTCCTACATTTTCTTCTAGTGGTTTTATACTGTCAAGTCTTACATTTAAGTCTTTACTCCATTTTGAGTGAATTTTTATACATGGTGAAAGATAAGGGTCCAGTTTCATTCTTCTGTATATGGATATCCAGTTTTCCCAGCACCATTTACTAAAGAGGGTATCCTTTTCCCAATGTATGTTTTTTGATGCCTTTGTCAAAAAACAATTGGCTAAAAATATATGGATTTATTTCTGGGTTCTCTATTCTGTTCCATTGGTCTATGTGTCTGTTTTTATACTGATACCATGCTGTTTTGTTTACTATAGACTTGTAACATATTTTGAAGTCAGGTAGTGTGATGCCTCCAGCTTTGTTCTTTTTGCTCAGGATTGCTTTTTGAAAAGATAAACAAAATTGATAAACTGCTAGCTGGACTAACCAATAAAAAAAGAGAGATAATCCAAATTTGAAAAAATGAGACATGAAAAAGGAGATATTATAACTGATACATCAGAAATACAAAAGATCATCAGAGATTATTATAAACAGCTAACAAACTGGAAAACCTTGAGTAAATGGATAAATTCCTGGAAATATGCCACCTAGCAAGATTGAATAAGGAAGAAATAGAAAGCCTGAACAGACCAATAACAAGAACAAGATTGAATTAATAATAAAAAGTGCTCCCCCAAATACCAATTCTCCTAAAACTATTCCAAAAAAGTTGAAGAAGAGGGAATTCTCCCTAACTCATTCTGTGAGGCTAGCATTACCCTGACACCAAAATTAGACAAGGACACAACAACAAAAAAAGAAAACTGTAGGCCAATATCCCAGATGAACATAGATGCAAAAATCCTCAACAAAATGCTATTATAGCAAACTGAATTCAACAGCACATCAAAAAGATAACTCACTATGATCAAGTGGGATTTATCTCAGGGATGCAAGGATGGTTCAACATACACAAATCAATAAATGTGATACATCACAACAACAGAATGAAAGGAAAAAATCCACATGATCATCTCTATAGAAACAGAAAAAGTGTTTGATAAAATTCAACATCTCTTCATGATAAAAATTCTGAACAAACTAGGCATAGAAGCAACAAACCTCAACATAATAAAGGCCATATATGACAATCCACAGCTAACATCATAGTGAATAGGGAAAAGCTGAAAACCTTTCCTCTAAGAACTGAAACAAGAGGAAGAGGACCACTTTCATCTCTCCCATTCAACATAGTAGTAGAAGTCCTAGCCAGAGCAATCAAGCAAGAGAAAGAAAGAAAAGGCATCCAAATCGGAAAAGAGAAAGTCAAATTGTCCTTCTGTGCAGATGACATGATCTTATATTTAGAGAAACCTGAAGACTATACCAAAGAACTGTTAGAACTGATTTTTAAAAATTCAGTAAAGTTGCAGGATACAAAATCAACATTCAAAAATCAGTAGCATTTCTTTTTTTCTCTTTTTTTTTTTTTTAAGAGACAAGGTCTAGCTTTGTGGTCTAGGCTGGAGTGCAGTGGCAAATCAAAGCTCACTGCAGCCAGCCTTCAACTCCTGGGATCAAGCAGACCACCTGCCTCAGCTTACTGAGTAGCCGGAAGTAGCATTTTTATACACCAATAATGAACTAGTTGAAAAAGAAATCAAGAAGACAATCACATCTATAATAGCTACAAAAAAAAATACCTAGGAATAAACTTAGCCACATATGTGAAAGACCTGTACAAGAAAAACTACAAAACCCTAATGAAAGAAATTGAAAAGGACACAAATAATGGAAAGGTATCCCATGTTCATGGATAGGAAGAAGTAATATTGTTAAAATGACCATTCTGCCCAAAGCAATCTACAGATGCAATGCAATCTCTATCAAAATACCAAGGACATTTTTCAAAGAAATAGAAAAAATAGTCCTAAAATTCATACAGAACCAAAAAGAACTGAAATATCCAAAGAAATCCTGAGCAAAAAGAACAAAGATGGAGACATCACACTCATAAATTTTATTGACACAAATATGATTCAGAAAATATTTAGAATCCCAAATGTGACTTGTTGAAGAACATTTGAGGGATTTAACTGGATGTGTGGATGCCAATGCTAAATCTGGAAAATGGAATTTTTCATATGAGACTGAAGGAAAATGTTAATTTATTAAATATAGCCCAGGAAATATGGACACCTAAAAACTCTACCTTAGGAATTGAAAGAAAAAGTTTCTGCTCAATCTAGAGTAAAAGAATAGGATGTGGAATGGAGACCCTATTTTAATTTTGGCTCATGAAATCTATAACACTATAAAATTATTAGATAATATGAAAGGTTTCCATGCTTCAGCAACATTAATTTAGTGCTGATGTACTCTACAATTTTCCATTGCTAATCCTTCACTGTTCTCCTGGGGCCTAAATTGTCTTCTCCAGGGTTTTGCACTTGACTTGCTGTAAGTATAATTGACATGTGCCAGGGCAATGATGGATTGGAAACTGCTCAAAGTCCAAAGATGATTGTTACATCTTGCTTATATGCTAAAAAGGTCAAAAGTTGGACATTTCTTTTCGTACATTCCCATTCACCAAAAGAGAGTTAGATTCTTTTAGTTTTATGGAAATATGACCCAAAATAATATTATATTAGTGTTTTTTATTTCAGCATATGTAAAATATGCCTTGCATAGGTAAAATTATAAAGGAATTATATAATCTTGAAAAAGTCAAAAATAAGGTGGAATATTGGAAACTCACCTGTATAGATCACAATAATTCTGATAGGCTATGTTTGTAAACACTTTTTTTCACCCTTATGAATAAAGTCAGCTGCTTTTGGAGCACTCTATATAAGCTGGTGTTTTAAATAGTTAGATCCTGATGGGAAGTCTAAAACTGGCTTGATTCTGGAAAGCAAGTTTTGTACAGCTGCCTCTGTACAGAAGCCTCTAGAAATATGCACTCATTTGAGTCTCTGATTTGCATGACCACACACTGGTGTCCCAGGGTCCAGATGGGCATGGTAACTTTGGTAACAAAATCACATGTTTGTTATCCTGAGAAAGCAGTACAAAACAACTAGCTCCAACACATCCCACGCTTTCATATGGGCGAATGAACAGTCCTTTCTAGCTTCATATTTGTATGTGGAACATCTGTTTGGTTTTGGTTTTCTCTCTCTCTCTCTCTCTCTTTTTTTTTTTAAGAGACAGGGCCCCACTCTGTCATCCAGGCTAGAGTGCAGTGGTTATCCATAGGTGCAATCATAGCTCACTGCAGCCTCGAACTTCTGGGGTCAAGTAATCCTCCCACTTTGGCCTCCCAAAGTGCTTGGATTACAGACTTGAGACACCGCACCCAGCCAAAACATCAGTTTTGATGATACATTGTATGTGTGCAATTATGCTTTGTTCATAGTAACTTTTTCATATTATGGACTTTATTTGCATTGAACACAAACTGAAAACAAACTGCAAATATTAATAAAAATAAATAAATGGCTGAAAGAGAAAGCAAAAAGAAGAGGCAGGGTAGGAGCAAGGGAAGGAAGACTAGCTCAGGCACCTTTGCCGGGCTGAAGCAAGGTGATCTGGGACCAGGGCCAGGCACTAAGGCTGCTGAGACCTCAGAGGTCATTCCAAGAACAGCTCAGAAAGAACAGCACCCGCATCTCTAGCTAAAACAGAGTACTCAGCATTCCAGCAGGGTCTACCAAAGTCCCACAGCTTCTATTTGTGCCCCCACCCCCACTCTGGTGTGGAAAACCATGTCCTCTAATATGGTGTGCCACTCCACAGTGAGGACGCTGTCCTGTTACTGTGCTTCAGATGGAACCCCTCCCTCCAAGTTCCTCCACATGCTGCTAGCACTCACTTTTAAGGAAACTGCAGATGACAACGTACTCCAACACCCGGAACGTTCCTGAGGCTCTGGATACACCTCAGAAGACGTGGGAGGGGACCCGGACTTGTTGCTAATACTGGTGGGTGGGTGGAGGGCCTGTTCATTCACATTCACGGGGCTGACTGCACCCCAAACTGTGAGGGCAGATTCTGAAAGAGGCCCCGTTACAGCTGTGTGGGAACAGGCATAAGGGGCGCCTGTCTGGGAAGCTGAGGGGTGCAGGTTGGCCCGTCTCAGTGCTTTGCTCGGAGATCGGGCTCGGTGAACCGAGCCTCCATAAAAATAAGTACAGGCTCAGTTCGGGGATGCGCTAGGCGTCCCAGCTGTGGTAGGTAGCGGGACACGTTACCTAACCACGTTAATTCTCAGGTCCTGACCTCTGAAATGGAGAGCAATGATACCTACCTGACAGCGCTGCTGAGGCAACTACCTGCAATGTGCTCGCCCCAGCGCCGGGAGTACAGTCCGCGTGCACTCAAAAGATACCGCACCAAGGCCTGCTGCTGCGGCAAAGCAGTCTGTGTTTAAAGAGCCAGGTGCTTGGGAGGAGACGTCACCAGAAGCAGGGAAGTCCTGGCAGAACCAGAGCGTTCGGATCAGGGAAGTTTAGGAGCCCAAAGGGGCAAGGGCTAGGACTGACAGCCCTGGGGTTCTTGGCAACTATTCCGAGCAGGTGCAGAGCCGCCACCAAGCCTGCCCCACGCGGCGTGCAACCGGCACTGAGACAAAGGATGAACTCTAGACCCCACAGCCTCACAGGAGAGATGACACACGTCTTGACGAGCGGGGTGAGCACAGGGCAGCTCTGAGGGCCCTTGTTACATTCTTGAGCTGCAGGAGAGGCCGCTGCTTGGGTTTCGGTTGTTCTTGGCCTGCTGGCTGACCTGGGGCACTATTTCCTCCTCCTCTCCCCCGTGCCTCCCCCACCTTCTTTTTAAAAAATGTTTAAAGACTTTTGTCAGTGAATGATCTTATTCATGAAGCAGTCATGATGACAGTTCACAGAGCTAAATGGGCACTTAACTGTGTGTCTAATAAATCCACAATGAAAATAAACAGAAGGGAAGCAGGTTTGGGAAAGGAAGGAGGTCAGGCCGGCAGGCATGAAAGGAGCCTGTCGTGGTGATTTACACAGCTCCCCTCGGTGGCGGCGGCCCCTCCTGGCCACAGCGGCCCGCAGATGCAAGAGGCTGACGGCGCAGAGCAGCAGGTACAGGCCAAGTCCAGCGCGCACCTGGATGGGGCACGATCGGTGGGTGGGCAAGGGCGCAGCAAGACCACTCGCTCCGCTGCCCACTGGGGAGGCGAGGGCAGAGTGCAGGGGGGCCACAGCAGGCTGGTGCTCCCCACTTTCCATCAGGATCCACACCCAGATTACAGATGGTATTACCAGGATCTTTCCGCCCGCCCCAAACTACCCTCCACCCAGGATTTGGTTGACAATCTGGGATTAGAGGCACATTCAGGTGAATTTAACAAACATCTGTTGTTCTAGTGTTAATCACCCTTCCAGGGGCACAAGGGGCCTACCAAAAAGACATTAGCCCTCTCGTCATGGGCTTAGCCTCGTGAGGACATGCCTAGGGATGTATCTTCCATGAATCACCTTCCTTGCCCAGAAAGAACACCATCTCTCTGGGTAAAGGAAGGTGTAAAAATCACAAAAGCCTGGCTTGAATCCCTGGCCCCACCCTCAAACTCACTACATTATAAATTTCTTTATAACAAGATTTAGCTTATTTGAGGGCAGGGACATGTTACTGTGCCCCCTCCTCCCTCTTCTACTCCTTCACTCCCCCATAGTACTAGCGCAGGGCTCAGCACAAAACAGATGTTGAGGAAATGAATCATAGCTAATGGTGTAGGAAGCCCCAAGCACTCTGCTCTCTGGGACACGCTGCCCTGGCTTCTGACCCTGGCTGCCTCAGAGCCCTCTCTCAAGTAGCTCCCAGTTCCCTCCTCTACAAAATGGAAAGGATGTCTCTGGCTCCTGCCCATCCCAAGTTTTAGGCTGAGTCCCTGAGTGCAGCTACAACCTTCCCACATTACCTTCCCAGCCACTCCACAACACGCTAGGGCACACCCCTCTTCCTTCAGTAACCCCTAAGATCACAGGTCAAACCAGCCTCACAACCCACCAGCTGCTCCCAAATAGAACTTTGGACTAGGTAAGACTTCAATTCTTATTTTAGAAATGACTCCATTGGCATTGTCTTCCTCCCAGGCTGCCTGCCGCAACCCTGCCCAGGATCCCCTTGAGGGAAAATCCTGTGAAAGCGTCTTCCCCAGAGCCCTGTCAATGCCTTTTCCCAAAAGGAATTAGCAAAACAGGAAGCAAATTGACCCTTGGCTGTCAGCGCCCTCAAATATGGACTCCCAGATCGCCTTGGTCCTCTTGGCAAGATCTGGCCCCTCGGGGTTTCCCTGGGTGCTGGGACTATTTCAGCAGACGGCACAGATACTTTGCTCTGCCTTCTCGCTTGTCTCTGAAGAGTGGTGGCAACCCAAGCCCTGCCGACAACCAGTGCAGCTCTAATGATGGCCAACAACCAGCGGAGTTACTTTATGACTTAGGACCTCACAGCTTCACGACAGTGAGCTGTCCTCACTGTGCTGCCAAGAATGCAAACCCTCTGGACCTCCAGGAAAGATGTCAGCAGAAGGAGACAGGGAGACTGGGAGAAGCCAAATCCTCTAATTGCCTGTTTGGGGGCCTTTGGCGACCTCAGCACAGAAAAATGAACTTGGAACATATCAACTGAAAACATATGCTTGAATAGGTGAACAAAACTAATCCGTGTCCTCTTTGGAAATATGGCAATACCACAGCGATAATTACAAAAGGTGCATTAAGAGGAAGAGGTGAAGGAGGAGTCAACAGGTTAGACTGGGGAAGAGGTGAGGTTAAGGAACACTTGCAGGGAGAGGTGCCTTCAAATTCTTGTGCTGAGAAGCATAAGAGGAGAGCAAGTGGGAGAAAGGGCCCTGTCCCTTGGGCACAGAGCACGCCAGAGCACCACCTATGGGAGCCAGATTCAAGGAGGCAAAGGAGGAAGCACGGTGCCTCTGTGCCTGCAAGAGAGAGCAGACCGGATCGAAGGGGAGATATTTACACAAGGAGCAGCAACAGCCACTCAGGGCTTTAGGCTAACACAGGCAATTAAGTGCACAGAAATTCTGAGAAACAAGGTTTAGTGCAAGGCATGTTTCATCTCTTTAACTCCAACACTACCTGCTCCCCAAGGGTTCCTTTCAAATATAAAGAGGGATAAGATTTAGGCAGCTCCTACAGAAAACTTTTAGAGGATAAGGTGATTAGCGACCGACCCTGGCAGGAGAAACACTGGTGAGAACCTCAGGACAGTCTCCCACACAAACTGCTAAGTCCCTGCCCACTTTCTGCTGAGTGGACAGCACCAGAGCAGGCAGACAAAGCCCTGCTTCTGTTGAGGACAGAGCCTCATGGCCTCCAGTCCAGTTCTAACCCAGGCCCAGCCTGGCCTGGCCGAGATGGTGTGAAGTCTAGAGGTCGCGAGAAGGGCGGGTGAACCCTAAGCACTCCGTGGAGGGGAGGGGAGGCTCAGTGTCCTCAGACCCCCTCGTTATGACAGTTCTAGAACTAACCAGTCTCTGAGAGAAACTGAAAACCAGCCCATTTAAGGCTGGTTTCTGACAGATCTGTTCAGACTAGCGTGAGGGCTCGTGAGACCCGCTGGTTACTGTCAAGTCAAGCTGGGGCTGCCGTTGTGTCTTAGCAAAGCTTTGAAGGCCACGTGCAAGCAAACTGGAAGCACAGTGACCCAGGACAGGACCTCAGGCAGAAGCAGAGAAGATGCACACGGTGGAAGCAGAGGCAGGAAACCCCCTCCAGCCCCCTGCAGTGAGAAAAAAGCTAAGTGCAGGGAACTTCTCCGCGTGGACCATGCGGAGAGAAGGCACACTAAAGGGACAGACCCTCTGCAGGGAGTCTGGCCCCTGGGCTCAGCTCACCCTAAGGACCCTGGGAAAGATATTAAGCTCTCTGTGATTAATGGGCTCCTATCAAACTGGAAGAAACAGCCCATTTCACAACCTGTCCAAGTGCTTGAATTGTACTCTCCAGGCTCCCAGAGGGGGTCATTTCTAAAGATAGGAGGGCCAAAGTCCTCTACTGGTCATCTTCTCCAACTCCAGATTCAGGAGGACTCAGCTTGGCTCTCTCCTTTTTCTGGAAAACCTCAAAAAAGCAGCAGGTGGCCAGACTCTCAAATAAGCCCCTGAACCCACAGGGCCCAGCATCCTGGATGCTGAGAAGGGAGTGAATGCCTTTGCCCAGCAAGGCCTGAAAGGCAGAAAGTCAAGGAGCCCGAGAAAGACAAGTGAGAGTTGGAAGTCACTGGGTAAGTCTGCTCCTGACCCCACACAGAACCCAAGCCAATCACACGTTTGAGAGGGAACTTGTGAAGCTGGTTCTGGGTGCCAGCACAGTCTGGGGAGCTGAGGAGAAAAGGCACAGTGAAGTTGCAGGAGGCACAAGGCGTGGCTCTGAGGCGCGGCACAGACAGCAGGTCCCTACTTGAGTTCAAAAGGCCAGCCCTTTCCTCCAAAAATTAGAAACAGAACTACCATATGATCCAGCAATCCCACTACTGGCTGTATGTCCAAAGGAAATGAGATCCGTGTGTTGACGCAGTGTGTGCACTCCCATGTTTGCCGCAGCGATACTCACAACAGCCAAGATGGGACCAGCGTGTGTCCATCAACAGGTGCAGGAATAAAGAAAATGCGGTGTCTGTGCAACATGGAGCACCGTCCCGCCTTTAAAGAGAAGGAAATGTTGTCATCTGTGACGACATGAGTGGACATGGAGGACGTTATGCTAAGTGAAATAAGCCAGGCACAGAAAAACAAATACCACGTGATGTCACTTCTCTGTGGAATCTAAAAAAGCTGAACTCTCATAGAAATAGAAAGTAGAATGTTACCACGGGCTGGGAGGGGAGGGAAGTTGGGGAGATGTTGGCCAAAGGTTATAAAATTTCAGCTAGACAGAAGAAATGAGTTCAAGAGATCTACTCTACAACACATGGACCATAGTTAACAATGTCCATGTGAAAATTGCTAAAAAAGTAGATTTTAAGCATTCTCATCACAGATAAAGCACAGTATATGAGGAAATGCATATTTAATTAGCTTGATTTGGCCATTCCACAACATATACATATTTTAAAACATTGTGTTGTATATCATAAATAGCCAAAGTATTTGCCAATTAAGAAAATAATAGATTTTCTTTTTTTAAAAAAAAAAAGGCCCAGTCATGGGCCTCTCAAAGTCATGCAGAATTCAGGCCGGAAGCCAAGCCAAGGGCTTGTAAGCAGAGGTAACCTTGGGCTTGGATCTTCCAAAACACAAGGAAAGATAATCTGAGGTCTTAAATTCACCAATGAAATACCTTCAACTCCTAGGGGCAAGACACAGAACCAAAGATAACAGGCCAAGGAGTAAGAACTAGAAGGCAGAAACAGCACCCGGAACCCAGCACTCAGGAATGCCAGTCCACATGTGTATGCACACATTTATTGTGCGGTGACAGTCACTACCAAACACTTCAGAAAAGGACATCATGAGAGCCCAGGGCTACAGAAGGAAGAGCGCCCTTGGGAGTCGGCATCCAGACCACAGGCCTCTTGGGCTGGGGTGAACGGGACAGGACAGTCCCTCAGGAGTGAGGCTGAACTGGCACAGACGCACTTGCTTGCTCCGGCCGTTGTGTACACTGTGGCGCATTGTGACACCACCTGGTATGCAGACCATAAAACTGCTGCGGGGTGGACAGGAGGTGGAGGAGTCAGCTTTCTGCACGCTCCGTACAAGAAACCTCACACAGGCAGCTAGGTGTGGTCTGCACAAACTGGTTCTCAGAGGCCAAATCCTTAACTGCTTTGTCTATTCATGAGAGTTAAGACAAGACTGCTTTCTCTTTGTTGATCTCAGTAGCAAAGGGAACGAAGGCACTGCCTCGGCAAAGTCCAAACTGCAGTCACTTTCCGACTGCCTGTGTTCATGGAGAGCGGGCAGCCAGATGATTGAAAACATGCAGATCTTTCCTGTTTAACTTTGAAGTGAAATATATGGCTGTTTCAGAGAACTAGTCGCAGGTTTTGCTTCATAGCTGAAGCCACTGTTAAAGTTGGTGGGTATTCTCCAAGCCCCCAACTGGGCGGAATGAACTGTGGGGTATCACAGGTGAGCATGCCGGGGAAGCCATCGTCAGGGGACCCTGCAAGATCAGGGCTCTGGGCCAGCATGCATGAGAATCAGACAAAACACAGAGGCAGGGTCCCCCACACACACCTTAGGAAACCTGAAGCCCCCCTCTTTCCTGGTCTTATTAAAAATGGGACATCATTTTTAAATTTAAAATCACGAGCACATCTGGCCAAGCAGTTCTCACATCTTCTTCTGTTAAAAGTTGCAGAGCCCCATCATCCAAATGGATATTTAATAAAGAAATCCCGGAAGGATAAATAAGAAACCAGTAAAAATGATTACCTACAGGGGGTGGGGGATAGAGCAGGATGGGAAGATTTCTTTTTTATAGTTTTTTTTAGTGGGGGGTTGTTCCGCCACACTCTCCTCTTTCCTCACCTGGGGCCTCAACGCCACTTCCACGGCTGTCTGCACTTGGACACCAACGGCCCAGCCCAGTCACTTGTTTCATAGATGAGGAAACCAAGGCCCAGGGAGGCTGGCTCACCCTCTCCATGGGTCACATTCAGGAAGGGTTAGGTACACCCCCAAGAAGACAAAAAGTACTCAATCCTTTTGAAAGATTTATTTTTAATTAAAAAATAAAAGTTATCTTAACATATCTGCATTGCAGCTTCAGGGATGGCAATTCAATGAAGCAAGAAAAACAAGGCTTATCAGTTCTTGGCTCACATGACCATCTTATAATGGGTACAAAGGCACATGTGTCTTCAAACAAACAAACTCGATTCAGAAACATTTCTTAAGAACTCAGAACTCCCTTCTCCCATCTTTTTTTTTTTTGCCCGCCCTCCCCCTCTCCCGAAGAAAACAACCAAAAACATTAAATTCTCTTTTAAAACTACAGAAATAAGTGCTGAGTCAGCAAGGAACCTGGGCACACTCCCCACACGCCTCCATATGCCTCTGCGTTGATGGCTGGCTGCCCAGAGGCCGGCAGGGAACGAGCTAAGCACCCTCCACTGCACACCAGGATGGGCCTTGTGACACAGACCCGGCCCCTATGGCGTCACCCAGCTGGGGCAGGCAGCTCCAAGGTGCTGTCTCCCTTAGTCAAGGGCATCCGTGGCTAAAGCAGCCTGTTGGGAAGAGAAGGGCCTAAGAGGAGCAAGTCTTCCTCAAATGCCTGCGATGACAAGGCCATGGGAACTGTGGGTGGGAGGGAGACAGGTGGGCCTGTTGTTCTCTTCCAGTTTACCTTGGAAGTTTTTCTCTCCCTCTAGTCCCTGCCTTCTCTCTTTTCCCTTCCTCCCTGTCTCCCACTTTCCCGCAGAAGAGTTTTACTTTAGCTCAATGGCAGGGGGTTCGGAAGAGGCTACTGGCAACTGCTGGGGCTGGCCTGGCGGCTCTGCCATCTCCAAGGGGACATCTCCTGCTTTGGGTTCCTGTGCTTCACAGAGCTGCTCCTGGCCCCGGGGGAGCTCCAGGGGCTCCTGGCTCTGGGCCTGGCTGTTCATCTTCTCTTCAGCTTCAATCTCTTCTGATGTGGGGATGGAGTTCTTCTTGGGACGACCTTTGGGTTTTGTGGGTGCTTCCTGTCCACCTTTAAGAACCTGTATGAGAAAAAATTATTGAATCCAAGAAACAACTCCTTCCCTCCACCATCCTGCTCCCCAGTATAACCTCACACAGCATCTAAACCACTTCTTCCCAGCAGGGAGATCACAGGGTTCATCCTGCAAATGCTCAATGCACTTTGGATCAATATCATATATTTTGGCATTGAATAAAGTGATCATAAACACATAGAAAATTCAACTTCAACGACAAGGCAAGAAATGAAAATTAGAATGTTAATACAACAAATATCAAGTTGACAAAAAGACAACAATATTTGTAGCAAGCAGGAAAATAAACACTGACACTCTAGTGTGAAAATGTGATTGGTAACTTTTCAAGAGGATCTGAGAATTCAAATCGAATATGTTAAAATGTGCGTATCTTTTCTGACACAGAAATTCCTTCAGCTAAATTCCAAAAAGTCATCTATTGGAAATAGCTATTCAAATCCTTTGCCCATTTTTAAATTTGGTTGTAAGATTATTTGGTTGTAATATTATTGAGTTGTAAGAGTTCTCTAAGTATTCTGGATACAAGTCTCTTACCAGATGTAAGATTTACAAATATTTACAGATATAAGATTTGCAAATATTTACTCCCATTCTGTGGGCTGTCTTTTCACTTTCCTAAGGATGTCCTTCACAGCACAAAAGTTTTTAATTTTGATGAAGTCCAATTTGTTTTTGTTTTTGTTGCTTGTACTTTTAGTGTCATATCTAAAGTTTTACCTGATCCAAGATCATGAATCTTTACTCTTATGTTTTCATCTAAAAGTTTAATAGTTTTAGGTCTTACATTAAGGTCTATGATTTTTTTGTTGTTGTTGTTAATTTTTGTGTATGGTATGAGAAAACAATAAACACCCCCATTTAGTTGAAAATCTGCTCAACCACCGTACTTTCCACCCAAACAGCTAACACGCGAATGCAAAGGGGACATTTAATGAGGTAGAGATGCTGACAGACCACCTCTGGAGAGAAGACATCCCTGTGCTCCTTTTCACGTACGTCATTATCTGATCTTGATTTCAGTCTGAGTGCAGGCTTCTGAAAGTGCCCAAATGTGCCAAGATGGAATGTACACGCTGAAAGCAGCTCCACTCGGCATGAAAGAGGTTATACAAAAGTAAGTTGCCCCATGGAGTAATCAAGTTAGAAAAGGGCAGGTCTAAGGAAGCCACCTAATTGGCAAAAGAAAGTCCAGCCCAGCAATTAGAGAACACCACCCACACAGTTTGGATAGACCCCACCTGGCTGTTTTCCTACAGCATGAAAAAAAGAATCAAAACAATCAGACCATTTTCTAAACGGAATAAAACATTCCAGCGCAAGCAATAATTAGCAGATAACTACCCTCTTGGCTGCTTTTTGCACTCGACCTCTGGCCCCCTGCCTTCCAGCACATCTGAGACATACAATTATCCCAAAACCACTCTCCACAAGGGTGTGCACATTCACATGCACTCTGTGGCCCTTGTCCCCAATTATTCCTAGAGCCAATTTAGTACCCTTGGTCTAGAGAAGCCAGACAACCCATAGTACGAGAGGTCACATGCCTCTCTCTGCCTCTAGGAAGAACATCTAGTGCACCACCTACTTTTATTAACCCTGACTGCGGACAGCTCTCTGCTGAGCTCTAAAACTGAGTATTCAAATGTTCTGTTGCTGAGGATCTCAAGATGGGGCCATTTGCATCTTTCCTGAGGTGCTTAGATGGGGGACAGGGATTGTCAGTGCAGGGAGAAAACTTCTCTCCTTTACTTTTCAGACAGGAAACTGAGCCAGCCAAGGGCAGAGCTGGGATTTGAACACAAAACCCTTGACCATTCTAATCGAACACTCTCAGCAGTATTTTATCCGGCACAATGTGAAAAGGATATATAAAATGTGCCGCTGTTCTGGGTCAGGTATTTATTTGCAATTATCCAAACTCCCAGCAGACTCCAGGCAGCAGACAGATTAATGGGGGTTATTTTTGCTCTGTTTTCTCCATCGGCAGCTTTGTACAACAGTGGGGCCATGTAACTGATGACTGTTTCCGTGAAGCTCAGAAACAAGTTTGAATTCTCCAGTGCGAATACCCTCCCAGACATCGCTGTTCACGTTAGCTGACTCTCTAGGCCTGCAGGTGGGATGTCCCATCATAGCCCAAGCAGGGTCCCAAAGGCTTAGGCACTGACTGGGAGACAGCTAGGGAGGGGGATTGAGAACGGGCAGACACCCAGGACTGCTAATAACCAAAAGGAAACTCTAGAGTCCCAGAAGCTTGTAGAATTCACTTTTGGCTTATCAATACTGGCCTCCAAAAGTTTGGATTCTCTGAAGGCATGGATTTTGAGGATAGGTAAATAATAGTAATAATAATAATAATATCTCTTGGCTGCATCTTACATGGCAGGCCCTGTTCTAAGAGTTTTAGAGATTATCTCAGCTAGTACTACAACCCACAAGGAACACACTAGGCACATTCCTGATGAGGAAACAGGCACACAGAGGTTAAGTAACTGCTGGAGGTTACATAGAAAGCAACTGGTAACAGCCTCATGGAGTTATTGACTCTCTGGGCACTTAGAAGGATAATGACAGTGCATGGTGTGGGCCCACCCAGTTCTGAGACCAGGAGAGGAAGGTGATGTCCATTTGGATTCTCTCATGGACAGAAGTCTATTTCAGAGCTGAAAAAGACCACTGAGTAAGGAGATACTGTCAGCCTGCTACAAAACACCATGCCCTCCTGGAACTAAAGCCAACAGAAACAGAATAGAGGGTGAGCACCCGTCTCACGTGCAAAATTAATCTACCCAGCCCGCTACAGGGTACCACTGCTGACCGGTAAGAACCAGTCAGAGATGCTATCCTGGTCCTGGCAAGGCTGCCCTTGGCAGGCATGTGAGTAAGTCTGAGAATCAACTGCTAATCTTTTTCCAGTTCCAATTAGGTTACTAGCCTTGAGACATCTTTATTACCCAATTACCTTTTCTTTTCCTGCCCGGTACCTGAAGAGATAGCCTTAAAAGAGTTTTGCCGGGAAAACATGTGAGGCAATCAGGATCTCAACAATGCCCTGCTGTTCCACAACTGAGCACCATCCCCACATGTCAGCTCCCGCCATTCTGAAGCACTTCAGTGCCCCCAAGGACTCTGTCCCTTCCTTCTGCCTGCAATACCCTTCTCATCGTCACTTGGCACATTTCCACTCAACCACTAAAACCAACACAGACGACCCCTCTTCCCTGAAGCCCTCCCTTCTCCACACTGATTCCGAACCCTGTAAATCCTCCTGCTGTTGCCCTGATCACTCTGTATAATAATAATACTAGTTTGTAGGTCTTTTCCCCCCACTTGACTAAGTACCTTCTTATAACTTTATTTTTTAATGGACAGAGTCCTGTCTTTGCATCTCTGTTGCCTGACAAAAGCAAGTGCTCAACAAATTACTGCAGAAGTGAACTGAAAGCCTAGCACTCCTGTCTCCTAAAAGGACCTGAATATGGTTGGCCTACAGAATTCTCTCTGAGGTTAAACTGCTGAGTTTCTCCCATTTTGGCTTATAAGGCATTGACAGCCATCAATAACCAGCCCACAGCTGCGCCAGGAGCACAGGGCCTGGTGAAAAACAAGTGACGTCAGAGGCGAAGGCACATGCGTCGTCCCACGGGTATTGGGCGGTGCTGGCAGGGAAGGCTGGCTGTCAATCCTTAATCATCTGACTCATGAAAAGATTGCTGATAACCAATTTAAACAATGCTGCTGCTACTCAAGAGACATTGATTTCCATGCCGACGATTGACGAGGAAGGAGGTGCGTGGTGGAACTTGCACAGAAAGCAGTGAAGGGACTTGCCCAGAATCAGCCAGGGAGAGGCAAGCCTGGGAACACAGCCCGGCGCTTCTCCCTCCCCGGTCAGGTTCTAAAGACCAATCCCCCAAAAGGCCTCCACTGTGAAGTCTCATGTGTGTCTTAGCACTGCACAGTTTTTGGAATGACTACCTATTTAACTAAAGCCATTCATCCTCCAATCTCTACTTCTCCCTGCAGTCTTCTCTACCACCTCTCTGCTGAACTCTGACGAACTTACAGTCTATAATGAACAGCCAGCACTTAATTATAATGTGCTCCCTAGCTGCTTCTCGGGCCTTGTTTCTCTACAGATCATAAATTCCCTGAAGGTAGGGGTTGTATTTTATTTCATTACTTCTACAGTGCCTAGGACACGGCATGGTTCACAGGAGATGCTGGATACACATTTGTCGATTCATGCGACATCTGTGTGTTCGTACACGCAACTGGCATCGCCGCCCTCCTGCGTGAGCACATCAGGAGCCAGGCCGCCTCCATTTGAAACCCCTTCCATTTCAGGGTCAGGTGCCCCCAGTGGCAATTATGAGATTTGCCCAGGAATTCCTTTTTGGGACCATAATCATAACTGCTTGTTGCCTTTTTTCCTCATTTTTCCCATTAATATTCATTGGCAATTTATTTATTTTGTTTTCCCCTCATTGTTAGCAGATAGAAAGGAATAGCAAGAACTAAAGGTTTAAGAACAAAATCAGTGGATAAGACCACAAAACTGAGAAAATATCTATCCACTGACTTTTCTCCCCTGAAAAATGGGGTGGGGGGACAACTTAGTTATTTGAGTATTATGAAAAACATATTCCATCCCTTGAAATACCAGGAAATGTGGCTTGTGACCAGATGGGTTAGCAAGTTAGAATGCCATTAGGGAGGATGAAATGCCTGGTCCATACAACAGGAGAAAGAGCCGGTAAGATTCAGTGAAGTTGTAAGAGACCCACGTTAGACGACACGGTGGCACCTGGTCTGCAGAGAACAGGCAGGGCTCCTGCCCTCATCGTCATCCCTTCACTTTTCTCTGGGCTTTGACCTTGTCTCTGTGGTTTATGAAACCGAGAAATGAAATACTCAACTACTTTGGAAAGTCTGGATTTAACAGCACTTTTTTAAAAAAAAAAAAAAAAGCAAAAGGATAACTGTTAATGAAGTTGAGTTCTTCGAAACATAGAGAGGTCTATTCCAATACATACACTTAAAATCAAAGATGGAAGTATTCATTAGCCAGGCACTAGAGTGACATTACAGAAACTGTGGTCATTATGTCAGGCGCCTCAGAATAACCTGGGTGCTTGTTAATGTGCACATTCCCAGCCCTGTCTGAGATTTCTGGGATCAGAATCCTGTGAGGGGGCCTAGAGTCCTGCATCTACTCTGCTCCCCAGGTGACTCTGATGCGCACCAAGTTTGAGGATCACTGCACTGGAGGTCCGAGAGCTGAAAGAACAGATGTGTCCTCTACATCTTTATAAACGAGTACTGATTTCTATTCTTAGCTCGTGGTAGGAAGGGGAAGCAAGTTCTTTGAGAGGGCTAGCCAGCTGGGTTAAAATTAGCAACTAAGAGGCTTGTGGGCTTTCTTTCTTCTTTGATTTCTAAGGAAATTGTGAAAAGGAATATCCCTCTGGTTAGGAAATCCAGGTCAAGAGGCATAGCTCACCCTATAATCAAACAGCCTCCCTCCCCACCAGCAGCTTAGAAGTCCTTCCCATCTGCAACCCAGACCACCACATGGTCCTGCCTACCCCCACGAAAGCGCCTATCACATGCGGAAATCCAGCTCTGCAGTAGGACTCCTTCCATCAAGATGGGCACGCAGTTAGACCCTCTCCTTTCTTACCATTTTCTTCCACTTCATCCTGCGATTCTGATACCAAGTCTTCACCTGCAGCTGAGTGAGTCCCAGGGACTGGGCCAAGTCCAACCTGGAAGGAACGAGATACAAAGGAAGGATGAGGAAACAGGTAGGGGCAGCAGGGATGGGGTCCTGCTGATGAGCTCCAGCACGTGCCACCAAAGCTCAGACCTCCCGCTTCATACACCAATTCTTCCCCAAAGGGCTTTTCTTTCCTCCCAAGGATCCTACGGAGGAAACTCCGGGAAGCTGAGAAACAGAAGCCCATGCCCAAGGACGCCTGGGCCTGGCCCCACCCTGGAAACACCCACTGTCTGCAATGGGCCTGAGAAGGACGGCTGCCCCTTCATCACACAGTCCTTGTCCTGAGCCGACAGGGTCTTCACTCGGATCCTCTACAAATGAGGACTCTGAACCAAAGTCCAACCCGGAAATTGAAGGTACAGCTGTCCATTCCCCATGGGAGCCCCATTCACCACTGCAGACCCCGTTCCGGTTCCTCCCTGCCACGGCCCATCCACTCTGTACCCGCCCCCCAGACGGCCCCACAGACTCCACTGTTCTCTAACCACTTCACACGTGCCATGAAAGTGCCTATCACATTCTTAGGTCCAGAAGCAGGGCTCTAAAATACCTTTTGATGGACTGATTCATTCCTTGTAGCTGCCCTAAACTGCTGCAATGATTAAAATGTTACAAATAATTAAATGTTATAAATATTCCAAAGGAAACATTAAATCCATAGCCCTCCTGCCTTCCATTCTACTAATCATGGCTCTGCATCTCTCGGTAGCCATCTGAAAAGTCCTAAAAGTCAAAGCCAGTCCTGGGAAGTACAGTTGGGGCAAAGTCCAACAACACAGCAACTGTTTCCTGAGCCCCACAGTGTCCCAGGCTACATGCTAAGCCCCTAACATGTGCTCGCTGTCTCATCTATTCTTTTCACAACACTCTGAAGTAAGTATAATTATTCCCATTTTACAGGGAAGTGATTCAAGGCTTAGAGAGCTTAGAATCTATCAGCACTATGGCCAAATCCTGCCTGCTCCCTGTTTTATAAATATAGCTTTACTGAAACATACAGACGCTCATTCGTTTGCATATTATCCATGGCTGCCTCTGTGCTACAACATCAGAATTACGTAGCTGTGAGAGATCATACTGCTCACAAAGCCTAAAATATTTACTATCTGACCCTGTCCTGAAAAACTTTGCTGACCCCAGGTAGAGGATCCTAGGGCCAGAGGTAGAGGCAGGATCCAAATCCACTTCTGTCTGACTTGTACACCACCTGCTGTAATGGGGCTCATGCCCATGCATAATATATTTGTATAAGTTGGATCTGCTAAAGGGAAACGCAGGGATGCTACAGCCCACGGAGCAGCAAATGACCTGAGTGGAGCAACTGGAATGAGAAAGGGAAGTCTGTAGCCAGACTTCCAGCCTCAGTCCTCGAGCCTATGACGTTGACCCACATGCGTAAGAACCCCAGGCTACCTAAGCAACTGGAAGGACCATCTCCTTAAGCCAACATTAGCTGCCTACCTGAAGCTCCAACCCTACTCAATGAAGCAGCATGACATTTTAATGCAGCAATTTGCGACGATCACCTTTGATACAACTTGGGTGGTGACCCCCGTTTTGAAGGTGCCCACATTTCTGAAGTTCGCCGTTTGTGGATCTAAGGCCCACAAGCTCACGCAAGCCTGTGCAGCCACAGCCCGAGCCGCGGAGAGTCTCAGGTGCATGTTCTCAGCTGCACCTCTCTCTACCCGGGAAGATCGAACAGTCAGGGAGACCAACAGGCAGCAGCCCTGAGGGTTCCAGGTGCTAACTCTTGGCACTCCCTGGTGCAGCTGCCCAGTCCCCCTGCTCAGACCAGAGCGCACAATTTAAATTCCCAGTAATAAGCAGAGTCTTCCTTCAAGGGACTTTGGAACTTGTCTTAAATCTGTATTTATGTATATCTGGTTGTCCCTGCAGCAGATGGCTACTGGAAGTTGGCAGTTTTATTGAAAGTTATTAACAGGCTAAAGTCAACAAATTCCCAGCAGCAACATTAGCTCTTCCCAGTAAGGAGGCGCTGCTTCCAGAGCAGTCATTCTCTAAGGACCAAGCACGAAGAAGGCCACCCCACAGACTCCTGCTCTCACAGGCCTCCCTGGAGACGGGTCCTCTATGGGCTCTGCAGTGCCTTCCCAAGCCCAGTTCACCTGAGGCCATCAGGTGCATTAGTCAATGGAAGGTTCAGTTCACAGCCCTGCTGCTGCGTTAGCAAGTGGTGTTAGCTCACTTGGGAAAAATGCAGCCCTGACTCACTCTGGCTACAGAAACACGCTTCACTGTCATCAGCTTTCTCTCATTACCTGCCACCGTTACAAATTCTCACTTCCCTGCATATATGCTTAAGCGGGCTCACCTAGGAAACTGGAGAAACAAACACAGAGCAGGAGGGCGAGAGCTGTGGGAGGAGGCCGTACTCATGGCCCTGGTCACGTAGGGAGGTGAGGATCATCTGAGCAGGCGGGTTAAGGCAGCAGCTTCAATGCCAGCCAGATGGTGTCCTCCCCAGGCAAATGAATCAATCCTGTGCAGGTCACCTGAGAGACGCCTGGGCAGGTATCAGGAAGCCCCAGGAGGTTTATCAAGAACTAACATTTCTGTAAAAACATCCTCTGACTTCCAGAAAATAAGCCTAAAATTTTACCCATGTGTGCAAAAGCCCTTTCAACAAGCTACCACGCACACAACTCGTAAATAATGGTGCCCACCCTCCCAGCTGCACGAGTCCATGAGGCTCTCAGTTACGTGCTGGGGGCATCAAAACACCCATTTAATACCTGGAGATCCTGTCTAGTAATATCTGATTCACAGACCTGTCTCCACTGTCTGCCCCAAGGCACCCAAAATGCACAGGTCGAAAACAGGACTCACCTTCCCCCCCACCCCTCGCAGACCCACGCTGTCCTCTGCCTCTCGCTTCAGTTAACGGTATCCCTGCTTACCTGGGGGGCCAGTCAGGAACTGCAGAACTCTCAGCTCCCTTCACACCCCCTTCCCCAACGTTGACTCTGTCCACTGTCTCCTCAGAATTGTTCTCCCACCTGCTCTCATCTGTCTATCCCCACCATCACCCCTAATTCAGGTCTTCAGCGACTATCCCTGGATTCTGTCCTACTGGTTTCCCTGCTTCATCTTTTGTCTCTCAGATCCATCATTTGTGGCATCTCTGCAGAGACGGTTCTAAAAGGGAAGTCTGGTCACGTCACTCTAGCTCGTAAAGGCTGCTGACTGCCTGAACCACCAGGCCGGCGTTCTCAGCCAGGCACACGAGAGCCTTCCCACCTTTCGGCCTCATTCCCACCCCGACTCATTCGCACCTTAAGCTGCAGATGTCCCAACCATTTGCAGTTCCCTAAACACGTCCAGCGAGACGGGCTTCTTTCTGTGCCTAGGGTACCAGGCCCTCAATGTGGGGTGCCCTGTCCTTCCTGGAATCAAACCTCTTCTTCAATGTTACCCACTCTGGGAAGCCTTCCCTAGCCCATCTGACACACTCCGCGATATCCTGCATTCCTACAGCGCTCAGCACCAGGACCAGGCTCACCATGCCGTAGGAGGTTGTTATTCCTTCCCATGACCTCCTTCACAGCCACTTTTGGGACGTACCATCCCTGCCCCAGTGCCCGGCACCCAGAGGACCCTCAGATAACAGCGATGGTGCCCAGTTCATTGAATCTGTAGCCAAATTCCCTTTCAGCCAGTGATTTCCAGACTCCTCTCTCACTTAAATGTTTATCAAAGAGCTACTAAAAAGCTTAAGAAACTCATTTGTGTTTCCTTCCCTTTCTCTTTGACAGGACTGGGGTTGACCCTGACATGGACAGGGCAACAGGCAAAAGGAGCAAAGGCTGCCGGCGCAGCCACAGGCAGTCTGTCGTGGCTGTGTCATGGACTCCGGAGGGCGGATTCTGCTACATCAAGGTCGAGACAACTGGAGACAAGGAGCAGAGCCCTGCCATGCCTCACAAAAGCAGTCTGCTGCGCCGCCACAGCCCACGCTGAGAGAAAAGGAGTCTCCCCTTCTCAAGGGCCTTCACTGCAGAGTCCCCTCCCTGCATGCTCACCTGTCTGGGGTGGACAAGTACTTCTGCTTCTGGAATTTCTTCTCCAGGCCCATGAGCTGCAGCTCAGTGAATATGGTGCGGCTCCGGCGAGGCTTCTTCTGCCGCGGCGTGGGCTGCTCCGTCTCCGACTCGCTGCTGGCTACGGCCTCGCCGCCACCCGGGGCCTCAGTAGAAACCGCCTCGGCAACTGGGACTGCGTGGCAGGACAACGCCTGGGCGA
This sequence comes from Lepilemur ruficaudatus, assembly GCA_963574885.1. NCBI lineage: Eukaryota > Metazoa > Chordata > Mammalia > Primates > Lepilemuridae > Lepilemur > Lepilemur ruficaudatus. Next base: position 38,458 of record CAUYRT010076479.1, read on the forward strand.
TCCCCGGAGTGGCAGGGACCAGGTGGGAGATAACCGCGGGCTGTCGGGTGATCACCGAGAGGAGAGGATATGCCCGAAGGGAAGGGGAGCCTGGAAAACAAACAGGGAGGGAGGTCACCCGTCATCGTCACCGCAAGGAGCAGCAGGGGGAAGGAAGCCAGGAGCCCCTGGAGGGCCGCGTGCTGAGACCCTTCTGGCTGGCACGGCCTCCTGCTCCTAAGGAGCTACAGATGGAGGAAGGGGAAGAAAAAGCGGCAACTCGAGACCTACAACTTCAGGACCGGCAGGCAACATGGAGATCTGTTTGTGAGACATTCAAGCGGCCAAGAGGTTCCTGCAAGTCCTCCAGTTTTAAGTGAATCTTTCCCCTCTCTCTGCCTCCTGAACCCCTAAACTCTTGGTCAGTGGGAACAAGCAGATAAAAAGAAGTGGTCAGAAAAAGCTAGAAAGACTTATTCCAAAATCCAACCAAGATTTCCTGAGACCCACCCATGGTCTTTATCAAAAGACATGCTTGTAACTATGAATTCCTCTTGAGAGGTCTCATGTTCCTTGAATCACAGCATTTTTCAGAGCTGGCAGGATGCTTTAAGATTATTTAATTCAATTCCCTTACTTCAGAGATGAGTGAATAGTCCCAGAAAGGTTCAGTGACTTGCCTGAGATCACATAGCAAGGAAAAGGCAGATTTGGGAGTCACACCAAGTTCTTCCGGCTGGAATGCCAGGGCTCTTATCACCACATCTCGAATCACACGGACTCATCACTTAGAAGAAGGGACCAATAGATTCTAATTCCCGTGAAAACTCAGGTCAGCTATGACTGGTGCCCACAGCACTGTGTGAGGGAGGATTCTCAGGCTGGCCCGGAGCCTGGCTCACCAAAGGGCACTGGTGCTGAGGTAGGTTAACGGTGTCTGCCATGGACACACGCAGCGGCAGGCTGCGGCGGCATCTGTACTAGTTACATGCCACTCCTGCTTTAGGAATTCAGGGCAGGAGTACTTTCCCATCCAACAATCTGTTAAGCCTTTAAAGTTCCAGTAAAGAGCTCTTTCCTTTCATTATTTAATAAGCATCAGGTTTAAAATGTTTCAATTTACCTACGTAAATCATTTCATCTCTCAGTTGTCACCTGTACAGTGAGTAAGAACAGCTGATCTCAAAGAATCCTTCAAACTCTCATATACCGATGCCACAAAGTCCCTCTCATCCCGCCATTTGATATCTGATGGCAATGGGGAAGACTCAAGGCTGCCCCATGGGACTCCGTCCAGCCTGACAAGTGGCTACAGGGCAAGGCAGACATCTGAGCCGAACCCACTGACATCACGGAAGCACCAGGTACAGCTCATGTTCTCGCTCTTTTCTCTGGGTTGGCATTTCTCTTCTTACTCCTTCCTTTCTGCTTTGGACCCCAGTCACAGTTATTAAAACCAATAACTTCTCTTGTTCTTTGAGTATATTTCCAGCAAGGCCCACGGGAAACCACAGAGTTGTTAAATAACAATAAATCACCAACTGCTACGACTTCCATTACTCTCCTGCCAACTCTTAACACTTGAGGTTTTGTGTTGCAGATTCTTTCTAAGGCAAAAAAAATCATCTGAGAATGATATTTTATAGCAAGAAAATGAGAATGTCTGGGCTCATGGATTGGATCTCCCAGCACACATGATGAAATGATACTTCTTGGAAAAGAATCTGAAAACTTCTTAACAGGCCTAAGATGTTTCTCATCTCAAATCACTTGACTCCTTTAATTCTGTCATTTCTTTCAAAAGAGACTATCTTTCTTTAACAGGCTAATTTATAACCTAGAAACTCAGGAGCTTATTGGTGTAGGAAATGACTAGTTACCTAACTGTAAGTAAGGCTTTTTATCACCTTTCTCTTTTGTAAGAGGGTTAAACATTTTTTTCCCCTAACTTTGAATAATATTTGAAAGCATAGTAATGTATCTAGCGTTGGCAAGGATATGGGAAAACAGGCACTCATATATTGTTGGGGGGGTTCGTAAAACAGTATAATCTTTTAGAACAACAAACTAAGCCATATCTACCAAGTCACTAACAGGGAATGCTGCAATCTGGGGTCTACATGTACAGAGATTTATGTACAAGTGTATTCACTGTAGTCTTGTTTATTATAGTGAAAAGGGAGAAAGAATCCACATAGCTACCCATAGGCAAGTCCATCTATCATATGGACTACAACATAACCATTAAATGGAACTATCTCAGGCTGGGTGTGGTGGCTCACGCCTGTAATCCTAACACTCTGGGAGGCTGAGGCGGGAGGATCACCTGAGGTCAGGCATTCAAGACCAGCCTCCACAAGAATAAGACACATCTACAAAAAAAAAAAAAAACAGAAAAATTAGGCTGGCGCAGTGGCATGCACCTGTAGTCCCAGCTACTCAGGAGGCTATGTCAGGAGGATCACTTGAACCCAGGAGTTTGAGGTTGCTGTGAGCTGTGATGATGACCCCACTGCACTCTACCTGGGATGATGGAGTGAGACTTTGTCTCAAAAAAAAAAATTTTAAAAAAGAACTATTTCTATAAACTGATATTGAGAGATGAGAGATATATATTATATATGTGAATTCATACTATATGAGAAAATACCTAAAATACAAAGAGAGAAAAGTACGGTGTAAAATAGTTTGCATTATCATAAAAAAATCTCTGTGTGTTGTCTGCATTTATGAATACATTTTTTCAAAGTCCAGAAAGCTAGTTACCAAACTATTAACAGTGATAGCCTCTGGGGAAAAGGTGGGAGTAGAATCGGATTAGAAAATAGGAATAAAGATAGAAAACATGTGTATTCATCTAATCCTGTTCTCAATCCTCCCATAAATATTCATTGAACATCTACTACAGGCTACACTCTGCTCTGCAGGCTAGGGAGACAGCGATGAGTACTACAAAGTCCACCTTCGTGGACCTTACAATTCAGTAGGGGAGGCAAGCAGCAAACAAACAAACAAATATATAATATAATGCCAGGTAGTAATGAATCCTATAGTCACAGTGCAGTGGAACACGGGGCGGGCGGGGAGGAGGGCAGGGATCTCAGAGCAGGAGTCAGGGAAGGCACCTTCAGCAGGTGAGCACCTCCCCACGGAGGAGGGCCTTGAGCACAGGGACCAACGCGCAGCATGGGCGATAACCAGCAGGTGCAAAGCCCTAAAGGGGGAAGCAGTGCGGGTTCAAGGAACAGCAAAAGGGCACAGTGAGCAAGGGACAGGTCACAGGACAAATTTAGAGAGACCTGCTGGAGCCACATTATGCAGAGTCTTGGAGGCCAGGGCAAGCCATTTGGGTTTTATTCAGAATGTGATCAAAAGCCATGGGTGAGAAGTGGACTGGGGAAGGACACAATCTGATAGATGTCTTCAAGGGACCCTGTAGTTCAGGCTAGAGATCTGGCTGCAGGGGTGGTTATGGGAGCAAAGAAACCAGTGAGCAGGCAAGGCCGTGTTCTAGACCAGACAGGCAGCAGCTGTAGCAGTGAGGGTGTCAGACTCAGTATATTTTATAGTTAGGGTTGAAAGGACTTTGTGCAAGGACTGAATGTCAGGTCTAAGAGAGAGAGACTGAGAGCACGCATCAGGTAATGTCTGGAGCTTTGATCTTATCAACTGAAGGATGGAGGGAAGGACGGTACCCTTCACTAAGATGGGAAAAAACTGGGGAAAGAGCAGCATTGGGTGAGAAAGCCAAGATTTTCGTGTCAGACAAGTTGCATATGTTAAGAGGCAGCTAGATAAACTCGTCTGGAGTGCAGGGAAGAGGCTGGGCTGGAGACACGACTTTGACTCATGGGAGTGTATGTGGTATTTTGAGCCACGGGATTGCATGAGATCACCAAGGGAGTGAGTGGAATAAAGAAATAAGGAAATCCAAGGATTGAGCCCCGGGGCACACCAGCCTCTGAGGTCACAAAGAGGAAAAGGAGACAGCCAAAAAGACTGAGAAGGAGGGAACAGAGAGGCAGTGGGAAAACCAGCATGCCACGGCATCCCAATACCTAGGTGATACTTCTGTATTACTTGTATTTTGCACATGCATGTATTATTTTTGTAATTAAAAAAAGTAAAGTTAGACTCAATGAGCTTTAAGTTTCATTCTCATTCTAAGGTTTTAATATATGTTCAATTTGTCAAAAAAGTATGATCATTTATTGACTCCCATACCTATGAATAGTTAAAATTTCTCCTAGAAAGCTAGGCAAAGAAAATCAATCTAGAAATCCCAGAAATGGAGTACAAAATATGCATAGTTTAATGCACTTCTAGTAAAACAAACATTTTGGGTGATCCCTTGGGCAAAGGGTACTCTCTCTGCCCACTCAGAATCAAAGGGTCTAAGGAATTTTCTCCCTTTATGTTAGAAGATGTTTGAGTTCTCCTGTTAGTAGAATCCTATTCATTCTTTTAAAATAAACATCATTTAACATGGAGAAATACTGGCCTTTTGAACAAGTGGTGCTAGAGCAATTGGACATCTATATGCAAAAAAATTGAAACTTGACCTCATACATTATTTTTCTAAATCACTCAAAATGGATCATAGACCCCAATGGAAACACAAACCTATAAAACTTTTAGAAAGAAACATGGGAGAAAATCTTTGTGACTTTGGGTTAGGCAGAGAACTCTTAGCTATGACACCAAAAGGATGACGCGTGAAAGTAAAAAAAAAAAACAAAAAACTGGCCTTCATCAAAATTAACAATTTTCTTTCTCTGCAAAAGATAATATTAAGAAAATTAAAAGGCAAGTGGCACACTGGGAGAAAATATTTGCAAATCTCACACCTGACAAATGACTTGTATATATAAAGAACTCACAAAGTTCAAAAATTAAAAAATAACCTCATAAAAAATAAGCAGAAGTTTCAAAAAGACACTTCTCCAAAGAGGGTACATAGATGGCAAATAAGCATAGGAAAAGATGCTTAGGATGATTTTAAGGGAAATGCAAATTAAAGCCACAATAATATACCACTGCACGTCTGTCAGAGTAGTTTAAATGTTTTTATAAACTGACAACATCAAGTGTCAGCAAGTATGGAGAGCAACTGGAACTCTCCTACATTGCTGGTGGGAATGCGAAATGGTACAGGCTCTTTGGAAAGAGAGTTAGCAGTTTCTTATAAAGTTAAACAAATAGAAGTCACCATATGACCCAGCAAAATGCCCTCCTAGGTATTAACCCAAGTGAAAAGAAAACACAAAAACCTATAAGCAAATATTTATAGTAATTACCAAAAACTGGCAACAATCCAAATGTCCGTCAACTGGGGATGGATAAACAAACTGTGGTACAAACATACAACGAAATACTGCTCAACAATAAAAGGGAAAAAACTATTGCCAAACACATCATGGATGGACCTCAAATGATTACACTCAGTGAAAGAACCCAGAATCAAAAGGCTATACGATTCCATTTATATGACATAAAAGGAGAGGCATCACTAGAGATGGAGGACAGATTTCTAGAGGTTAAGGGCATTAAAGCAGTGGCACAAGAGAACTGGCTGGGGTGGTGGGGGTGGGGAGTGACGGAAGAGGAGGCGCCAACACTCTTTTCTATCTGATTGTGGCAGCAGTTATATACTTTTTGCATTTATCAAAACTCATCCTTACACTAAAATGGTAAATTTTTACTGAATACAAATTTCAAATAAATTTTAAAACAAATAAAAAACAGTTACAAGCATTAATTACAAAAGAAATTTGAAAAGATTCAGAAATACATAAAGTAGAAGACTACCCTGACCACTTTCAACCCAAATTTCTTAGAGGCAAACTTACAGAATTGTTCCTACGTCCATACAAGCACACATACGATCCAAGTCTAGTAATATGTGTTAATCTATTGAAAAAATACAGTTACAAGATGTTTATTTTGTAAAATATAAATATGTCACATTATTTTTTCTAAATTGATAGCCAACAACCCTAACACCATATATTGACTAGTCTGGTGACTTAAAATGTCAGGTTTAAGATATAATAAATTCCTAAAGAAAAGAAGTTGGGAATTTACTATAAATAAATTTTTGTTCATCTGAATTCTGGGAGTCTGCTGAAGAATTTTTGTCACCAGGATTCTGAGAATCTCCTGCTTTCTAGAAAAGCAGCCAAACTGGGAAAAGAACTACCCTTCCCACAGGCTGCCCTCTGCAGAGTAGTCACAAACCGGGAATGCACTGTGTGATGGGAGGAGGAAAGAGTTAGGAAACCACATGGACCAGAGAAAAGGGGGGCTGCTGTGAGTCTGTCCCTTTGGGAGTGTGAAGGCCATTTAGAGAGGATTTCTGGAAAACATTCTAGGGGGTACACCATGTAAAATCCATTAATACACTCCTTGAGAAAAACTAAAATAAAGATCTTCCTGTTCAAGGCTTCTATAGTCATTATTTCTGCTGTGCGTGTACTGGGCCACATGGGGCCCTAGAAATAGCTGGGTTATATTATGTACACATGCTTCTGTTTCTGGACTCTGTTCTGTTCTACTGAACTAATATATGATCCTATTATAGGACCATTCCACTTTAATTATTGTGGGTTTTTAGGGAGTTTTATTATCTGGTAGAATAAGTCTCTCTCTTTATTCTTTTTACAGAATTTTCTTGACTACTGTCATTAATTTATTTTTCTAGTTGAACTTTAGAATCAACTTGTTAGGCTCTAAGAAAAGCAAGTCCCACTAAAAACTTGATTAGAGTTACACTAACCTGAAAGATTAATTTATGGAAAGATGATTCTACTGATGATCCTGTCCTCTGGTAGGTTGAAAAGCAATTGCTGGTTATTTAAAAATGGCTTTGGGAGATTCATGTAATTTGGTTCCATAAACATTAAACCTAATGAAAACCTTCATTAGAAAAAAATAAATAAATAACTTGCGATGAATGACAGTGATTTAAGGCAACATCCTAATCACCACAGTCCACAGTTTCAAGAATCTTGTCCCAATGTTCAGATGCAAATTCAGTGACAAAAATTGTACTCTCCCCTCACCAGCTGAGGGCAGCCTCCTGAAGTTGGAGGTGCACAAGCAAAGCCACTTATGATGCTGAGAAATGTTTCAGTGTCTTAAAAGGACCACCACTGCAAATAACTAGAATTGCAGCAGGGCACTGTCTTGTGTTCCTGGTATCTGATACGTCTCTGAGGCACAGAAGGAACAGGCACGGCTGGAATGGGAGTCAGGGGTAATGTATGTGCCACAAAGCACTGAATCTCCTGGAAGGCAAACCCATGGGGAGCAGAAAAGTGAGACAAAATATACTTTAGCCAGCTGCTTGCTGTCTTTTCTTGTTTTAATATATGACCTGACTTCCAACCAAACAGCATCGGCCTGGAGCTTTAATCTCATAAAGTGTTCATGTACTACCATTTCGTACTCTTGCAAAAGTACTATGAGACAGTCCAGCCATAAATCTATACTTTGGCTAAAAATCAAATTTAGATTTTAAGAATAGGGCAACATTATAAACTAATGCATACATAAGGGGCACTTTGGTTACTGAGAAGGCAGATAATGTATAACCCTAAGTATGTCTTTCTCTTTTCCTGAGAATTATGATGACTATGTGAAAATGTGGACTGAAGACAGCTGCCCTGCTACCCTGGATCATTTACATACACTTGTGAAATTCAAGCACATTATCTGCTACTGAAAGGGACTGATGACTGCAATAAACCAAAGACACTGTTTAAACAAACACATTTTTAGTTGACAAAAGGAGTGTAAACATGACCGCAATGAATGCATTTTCTAATAGCTGTTTGTCTTCAACCAATCCCCTTAACCAATGTTTCCCTATAGGATGGATATCACATAACTGTGTATGTCATATACCTAGAAATACTTCCCTGCAAATGTTTGGCCTTTTTCAGACTCTGTTTTTGGATTAAAAAACCTGAATGTACTCATGGTTGGCTATGCGAGGGTCACCAGGGAGTCTGGGGAGATGTGGAACATTTGGTAGGCTACACAGAGTCCTTCCAGATGTGCTGATGCTGGAAGCTGTCTGCTAACTCATGTGTGTGAACATGCGTGGGCCAGGCACGCACGCAGGGCAGGGTTGCTGACCACTGGCACGTCTCCTCGTCTCCTCAATATAAGTTCTTCTCAGCAGAAGCCAGACCTCTCCAGTTATAGCTGTACTTGACCCTCAGGGCAGAAGCCCCAAAGAGTTGTTTCTGTTCGCACATACCTCCTGAGGGCTTCTCATCCATTCTTCCAACATATCAGTCCCCAACTTGACTCTCCACACCCACATTTCCGGTTGACATAACCAAGGGCCAAAGGTCTGAGTGGGTAAGAATCTCTAAGCTGCCTGCTTGAATGATTTATGGTCCAGGAATGTGTGACCTATATATGCACAGAAAGCTCTAGAGGCACGCATGCAACACACACAAAAACTTGGGACAGATGTGTTCAGGTAACCTGAAAGGGGGACTCCACAGAACAATTGGGTAGCTATAGCTGAGTTTCCTAGGAAAAAAATCATCAAATCACCCATGCCAAATTATTCCCCTCAGCTCCCATTCCTACCAACTGGCTGGAAATTTGGAGTAGTGGAAAGACTAGGATCTCTACCCTGACAGAGTGATTTTGAGCAGGTTACCAAAACTTTCTTAGTTTCAATGTCTTCATCTATAAAGTCAGCTCAATAACAATTCTCCCTCCTAGATTATTACCATGAGGATTAAATGCACTGATGTATGTGACGTGCCCAGGGGGCACTCGATTGCTATTAGTTCCCTTTCTTTCTCTCCCTTCACTTAGTTTCAAGATGCTCTGTGATTCAGCCAAATTAAAGTGGACCAATTTTCTTATCAAGGAAACAGACCTACTTGTGAAGTATGCATATGTATCTTCTTATCCTCTGTGTATTCACATGCAAAGCAAGATTTAGCAACACCAGAGTTTCTCTTTGCGCAGTGGAGGCGTTCCAATGCCCTTGCAGCCTTGGACTGAGACTGACAGCAGTAAGAGAGCTTCGAGAAATCAGTGGAAGGGCTAACCTGGCCAGACATCTTCATAAAACTACCAAGACTCCAGAAATAGTTATTGGGTTTTGCAGACCTGTAAAAAAAGTTCACAGAACAGCTCTAGAGTTCCAAGGCACAGCCCTTATCAAGGTTAGTAAAAAGCAAGGAAGGATGGAATTGGGGGAAGAGGAGATAGAACCAAAGTCAATTTCCAAAAACTGCAGGAAAAACAGATATGGGGTGGTTAAAATACTTTGCCCTGACTTACACTGAGAGCGAGCTGCAGAGTCAGTAGTAGGGGACATGAAAGTTCAGCGACTGTGTGTCCACGTGCATAATCTGTAAGCATGGGAGATGGGGGACAGCGGGAGGAAGGAAATACAAAGAGACTCTGAGCTGCTTTTTAACTTTGTGATACACCAAGTTTCTAGCCCAGCAAGAGTGAATGAAATGGACCCACTCCCTACAGCTGAAGAAAAGAGAAAATGTTTTAGGAGACCAACTCAAAGGCTGACAATGTCTTAGCCATTAACAACCTCAATTTTTTTTTTTTTTTTTTTTTGAGACAGAGTCTCACTCTATTGCCCTGGCTAGAGTGCCATGGCGTCAGCCTAGCTCACAGCAACCTCAGACTGCTGGGTTCAGGTGATCCTCCTGCCTCAGCCTCCTGAATAGCTGGGACTACAGGCATGCGCCACCATGCCCGGCTAATTTTTTCTATATGTATTTTTAGTTGGCCAATTAATTTCTTTTCTATTTTTTAGTAGAGATGGGGTCTCACTCTTGCTCAGGCTGGTTTCGAACTCCTGACCTTGAGCAATCCGCCCGCCTCGGCCTCCCAAAGTGCTAGGATTACAGGCGTGAGCCACCGCGCCCGGCCAACAACCTCATTTTTAAAAGGAGGGGGAGCATTTTGATCAGTTAAGTATGAATGAATTAGAAACATGGAATAAATTTATTCCAAAATCCATGTGAGATTGCCATGATATAAACTCTGGAATAGAGTGTAGTAAAATAAAAATTTAAGAAGGTTACAAACATTTAAAAATAAAAGGTAGAAGCCGGGCGCTCAAGGTCAGGAGTTCGAAACCAGCCTGAGCAAGAGTGAGACCCCGTCTCTACTATAAATAGAAAGAAAGAAATTAATTGGCCAACTAAAGATATATATAGAAAAAATTAGCCGGGTATGGTGGTGCATGCCTGTAGTCCCAGCTACTCGGGAGGCTGAGGCAGAAGGATTGCTTGAGCCCAGGAGTTTGAGGTTGCTCTGAGCTAAGCTGATGCCACGGCACTCACTCTAGCCTGGGCAACAGAGTGAGACTCTGTCTCAAAAAAAAAAAAAAAAAAGAAATACTAATTAGAAACATAAATACCTTGAGATTTTCTATGTGGTAATCGGTTCTCTTTTCTTTTAAATGTTACCACTGTGTTAAAAGACATCACTGTCTATCAACTTGATGTTCTTCATGGTGATACTGAATAAGAAAAAGTTAAATTGTATTCAAAATAAGCAATTTACTGAACAGATCAATGAAAAAAACATTTTATAAATGATTTTTGCCCAGATAGTTTGAGTCAAGAAGTCTTAGCACTTAAAATACTAAGTTTCCTAATTGAAAATTTTCTTAACTAGGGATGTACACTAGACTAGATAATATTAGAGACCATTACAAACTTATTTTTGTTGAAAATTTACATCTGTTTACATATTAATTTAACATTCACTGTGCCAATGATGCCTTGATGATTCATGAAACATGGTACTTTATAACCTTAATCTGATTTAAATTTGAACTCCACATTTCCCAGAGTGAAAGCCAGCTGCTTCTTTTTTTTTTTTTTTTTTTTGTGAGACAGAGTCTCACTTTGTTGCCCAGGCTAGAGTGAGTGCCGTGGCGTCAGCCTAGCTCACAGCAACCTCAAACTCTTGGGCTCTAATGATCCTTCTGCCTCAGCCTCCCAAGTGGCAGGGACTACAGGCATGCACCACCGTGCCCGGCTAATTTTTTGTATATATTTTTAGTTGGCCAATTAATTTCTTTCTATTTTTAGTAGAGACAGGATCTCACTGTTGCTCAGGCTGGTTTCGAACTCCTCATCCTGAGCGATCCGCCTGCCTCGGCCTCCCAGAGTGCTAGGATTACAGGCTTGAGCCACCACGCCCGGCCAAAAGCCAGCTTCTTAACATTCCTAATGTGACATTGGTAACTCCAAGGAAATGCTAAAACAGTGTTACTCTTTTTGGAAAATGGCTTTCACATTAGAGGTAAAACCGGAGTGAAAATTGAAAAAAATGGTTAACTTGCACAGGAAACGTTGACTCCTCTGCTTTACTACTCTTTACACTCCCCAAAGAGAAAGTGATTTGGGAGAAAGCCTAATGTTCATTCAAATAAGTGATTTGTAATTGCTCAGGTTAGAATTTTCACAACATGTTGTCTGTGGGTGATTTGTAACTGTTTGTGAATATGGAAATGGTGAAAACAGTGCTAATTGTCTCTATTAATCTTTATGAGTTTAATGAAAGACGGAATTTAACCGTAGAGGTCTAAGTTGATTCTGCATCTGCCTGAAGGTGATCTGTCTTCTGAAGTAAGCCAGGTACAACTAACTGCCAGAAACTCTCTGACTTGGTGCTTTCCTTTGCTGGATATACAAGTATCTGTACCATTACGCGCATAATGGAAAGCATTAGAATAGAAGTCAAGAATATATTATTTCAACTCTGGCATTGTTATTAAAGTAATTAATTGTATAGTTTGGATAAATTACGTAACCTCTTTGTGCCATTCCCTGACCATTAAATGAGAGGTGGTTTGACTAGATAAAAAGGAAAGAACACTAACTTTGGTGTCAAACAGTCAGGGTGAATCCATATTCTTCCACTCACTAGTTAGTGGTCGTGTGAAAAAATGGATATATGGTACTTAAAAGTACAATGCCTATTTACAGGTAAGTGTTCAGAAATTCTTAAGTATTATTTTGATGGGATGAAACAAGTTACTTATTTTTAGAACCTCAAGTTTTTCGTATTTTTAAAATGGGGATTTGGAGTGGCTGGATACTATAGAAAAAAATAAAATGGGGACAATGTTTTTCATACAGAGTTAATATTAGGATTTAAATGAAGGTAACACATATAAAGTGACTAGTACAGGGTGTGTAACAAGTAAGTTTAGTTTGAGTTAAATATTGGCTACTTTTTCCTCTAGCACAGATATTTTTTCTTTTTCTTTTTAAAATCATTATTTCTTGAAGAATGGACTTAGGGAGAAATCTGGGCTACTGGATACTTTAGAAAAGGATCTTTAGGGAGAGGGGATTGTTAGGGGCCTGGCTGATGTGCATTAGAAATGCCAGAGAGGAAGGTATTTAGAATAACAAAGACATTGAAGAGTCAAGGGGACAAAACAAGAATTCTTATTTGTGCTAAGGCAGCATGGTAGAAAGAAAACAAAAATTGACTGTGAATTGATCAATGGACTCAACACATTTAACAAGCGTTTATTGTGCACTTATTATTTGCCAGGCGCTGTTTTGTTGCTTGGCATACAAAACCCCTGCCCTCGTGGAGTTTATATTTGTGGAGGGAGTGGGAAGATGAACATGATAAATAATAGAGAAGGTTTCAAATACTAAGGAGGGATTGTGTGTACTGGGGCATAGGGTAGAATAGGTAGCCAAAAGCTAGATAAGCATTCCTCAAAATGTGGCAAGTGGTAAGTCTAAGAACTGTTTGTTTCTGATCCTCCATGAGATGATAACTGAAATGGAGAGTGTCTAGAAATTTTTGTATCAATCTGATAAAGTAATTTTGTCATTTGACTCAAATAATAAAATAATTGAGGCTCATAATTTTTATGCCTTTTTTATTTCCTTTTTCAGGTAATTCATTGTCATTGTATTTTACAAAAGTATTGATCTGTAGTGGATTGGAAATAGAACACTAGACCTTTACTGTTATTCATTTGAGAAGTAGTGAGCTAGATCAACCATTTCCATAGTTAGTACTTTTAGTAAGCAGGTTGTAGAGATTTTGAGTTTCTTTTGATTAATTATTTTGCTGTCAGGTAATTAGCTTTTGGAGCGTTTAAAGATAATTAAATACTTGTTATTTACATTGTATTTTATGCTAGACTAAATGATTTTAGGTCCTAAAATCCTTTGAAAATCAAAGGACCTAAAATTTCCTACTTTTATTCAGAGTAGGGTACATGATACAAGTAGGAAGAGAGACAGAAGAAGCATCCAAAAATTTAAAACTTATAAAGAATATAATACTTAGATGATTTCTAAGGTTTCTTTCCCAACTCTGAGATTTGTATGATCAGTACATGGTACATAGAAAGCTCTTTTGATATAAGACCTTTGTTTCCACCAACTGTTAATTTCTATAGCATATACTACGTGAATTATATTTGTCCCTGTCACTTTATCTGTTGCTGGTGGGACACAGATCCTGAGAAAAGAACATAGTTGTTTGAGGAAGTCTATCAAACCTAGGTAACATTATGATTATCTACATATTAGAAGTCTACTATTTGCCATAGCTTTATCTTCCCCTCATTTAGAACCCCATTATCTTTATATTTATAGTAAGGGTAACTTAAGAAGTATGTTTTAAAACAGCTGAAAATAAGATAAAAAATAAGAAAACAGTTTGGATAACCCCTAGTTAGCATTTTAAAAACATCTTTTCATTTTATTGTCATTTCAGATGTGGCACTAAAATAGTTTCTGGATAGTTATTTGAAAATACAATTTAATATATCTATACTCTTAACAAAATAAGTGGAAAAGTAGCAGTGGAGATGTAGAAGTATGTATTAGTTGGTCTTAAAGTAACTAAAAAAAAATTTAAACAAAGGATCTCATAGATAATAACTCAACTCTTGCCCAGTCAGATCTGGCCAGTAAAAACAATACATGAGTGATACAGTTTTGAAAAGAATGTGGCACTGACAGAATGTGTTATCTTCTTATGAAGATATTTGTAATTTAGTGTGCCTAGGTTTTAATACTGAGCATGAGCTTTCATAATATTAACTAGTGATAAGCATAAATGTGTTGAATTATTTAACCATCGTAATAGTGATACCTGAAGATGCACAAATCTTATTATTTGGTGAAATGTTAGACAATGTGGTTCTAAGACCAAATCTATTTAAAGATATTTACTATTGAGTAGTTGATAAAATTTGAAAGGTACTTATAGAGTAGCATGAGAATAGCTTCTAAGTAATGTGAGTTGTAATTTGTATTTTTAATGATTGTTAAGAAAAGCAACCATTGCATTTATATAATCATATAGGTCTATGCCACAAGTAAGCTAAGGCTTTTGAATATCTCTGGGGGTTAAAAATATTTTTCGTGTGGTGGGAGTGGAATTTCAGTTATGTAAGAATTATGTTAATTTTCTCTTATTACCTGGATTTGAATTATATGAGTAAATAGACAACTAGATATATTCTAGAACCAGTCAGTGCATGTTGGGGAGCAAATGGGGAGGGTTTACTCAGCAGTACTCTCCTTTAGTTTGGTCATGAAAAGAGAATTGCTTTATGTAAATTGTTCTTACTGGCGCCAGCTAGCTGTAACTGCAGTCTGGCTGTGCTTCGGCAGCAAATAATACGTGTCGTGGATTTTCTGTTTGGAATGTATAAGAATTCAGCCTTTTGGACTGAAAGAACAGAGTTGATGCATTAGAATAGGAGTAGTGAGACCACAATTGACAGTGAATGTGTGGAATAGTGACAGGCTATAAGCCTTTTAAGCTGTTAGTTCTGCTTTTATAGATTTATACCTATTGATGCTATTGGGTAATATGTGGGAGGTACTTAACTGCACACAGTTGCTGCAGACCTAATAGTTGGCAGCATAGAAAGCAGTACAAAGAATTCTGATTCTAGGCATTTTCACTTGAAACAGTCATTTTGAAGATATACTTTATGTGTTCTCTGAGCTTCATTGACATACTGTCTTGACGTTTTCTGGCTTTTGTGGCTAATGGGATGTTTGCTGCACAAACTACACAACAGATGTAAACCACTGTTTGAAAGGAATTTTAATATGTAGCCAACCTACTGTATTCCTGTTTCTTTTTTTATGAATATGAACCAAACAAGAAATTTAGGCTCAAGAAGGCTGACCTAGAAGTCTGCATTAAGCTTTTAATGTTTATACAAATGAATTAAATAGCAGTGGTTTACAGAAGAGGAAGTCCTTTTCACAATATCAAGCTGCCCACAGGTAAGAGATTCAGGTCCTTTTTCTGTGACACCCCCTAACTCCCAGGCTTTATATTTCTCTCTCACCATTGAGAAGTTTTAAAAAATTTGTTTGCTTTTAGTTTTAGTAATAACAAGATTGGTAGGTCTTTTAATGTTACTATTTAGGAGATTTTGAATGCCATATTTGGATTTGATCTTTTAAAAAAATGTCATTTTTATTTTCTCAAATTTTCTCGCATCTGAATTGAAATGAACTAGCAGTAGGCTTCATATATGAATATTACTCATGCATACAATATGTTCATATTACATAGAAATCAGTTGTAGGTCTTTTTTCATTATAGTCTGTTACTATATTCTCAGTTGTAGTGACACCAACTGGTATGTGCAGAGATGACATTTTGTAACCTTACCTAACTATAAAGTTTTAATTTAAATTTACCACTTTGAATTCACCATTACAAATCATAGTGCTTGTGCTTTTACTTTTTTTACTTTTGGCTCATTGACTTTAGATAATTTGAATTTATACATGTAACATGGTCAAGTTTTTGGGTTCTACCCTTATTCTTCCCATTTCCACATATTTAAACTTATTACCATTTTAACAAAGTGAATTGAAAGTCAAAAATGGATTTGTTAATGAGGAATTCCATTGACTCTATTATTTTATTTCTTAAACTGGGTTAAGGGTATATGGGCACTTGTTATTCTTTTTTGTATGCTTGAAATATTGTATACAGAAAAATAAAATCCCATTGAAATAAAAATAAAGCACTATATAAGATAAAGAATATATTACCACTACTGTGAAGATTGAGGGTATGTGCTTATAAGGAAATGGAAGTATGTGTGTTCATATCAGTATGGCCAGAGATGAAATATATTACTGATTGATGTAAGAAGGGGGAATGGGTGTGAGGAGTTGAGCGAGTAGGATAAAGTGAAGAGTGGTAGTGAGGTTAGTTTAGAGAAGTGGAAGAAAGGAATTATGTTAGCTCTTTGCTTTTTACCATCTTCTTTAGAAGTTAAGCAGCAGCCTCTTTCTGTAATCTTAAAGTGTTAGTTTTAGGTGAGACTTCAGTTCTCTAGCTTCTGAAAGACGATTGGTCATTTATTACTGCATGGTTGTGTACTTTAAAACTGGGGCCAGATATGATAGAAGCTGCACTCCATGTTCAGGGACACATGCCATTGTTACTTGTTGACTTTTGACAATGTAGCTTGGATTTAAAAAATTGTGTTAATGTATATTCTATTAAACTGTAGAAATTTATATGTTTTTGTGTGTTTTATCTCAGTAAACCATTTCGCTCTGATTGGTAAATGGTGATAGTAGAAAGAAATCAATTTTGCTTAATGTGTTTGAGGTCATGCTTCTCTCATGTATGTGTGTAGGACATACATGTCTGAAAACAGTTGGGAAATATTTTTCGAAACTTCTCTTGAGCCATTATATTGTTTGGAAGAATGTTGGGCTGGAAAGATAGTTGACATGGACTGCTTTTTACATAGAGAAAAAAAGCAAAGGAGTTGTTAGACCCAAACAGGAATTTATTGAATGCTATTAGATGGGGTCATAGCAAAGAAAGATGAAGGAAAGTAGGACACAGGTGTGTTTTGTGTATAGACAAACCTAAAAAGAAGCGTATAGGATAAAGATAAAAGTCAGGAGGATAAAGTTATATAATCTTTGAGACTATCAAAGTTGAGTGCGAGTGATCCAAATCTGGGGGTTAAAAGTATTTTTTATGTTACTGTTAGGTAATAAAATTTCTTTAGCAAGTAACGTATAATCACAAAATCTTTGAAATGAAATGAACCTAAGTGGTCAGTAGTTCTAATATTGCACTTTGCACAGGAATCTACTGTTTGATATTCCTGACAGGTAATTATCTAGTTTCTGCTTAAACTTTTCCACTGACAGAAGGAAAAGTCTATAATTTCTTAGGGCAGTTCCTTCTTTTGTTGGGCATCTGAGCAAATTAACATCTGTTGATCTTGAGATGAACTTGCCTTTCATTATTTTTATTTTTGCCTATCATAGCCCCTCATGTCTGTCTATCTGTATCTCATTCTCTTTTTCTGTATCTGTATGTCTTTTACATGACAGATTTGTACTATTTAAAGAAAGCCCATTAAAAATTCTTTGTTTTCTAGGTTAAATATCCTCCATTTTTTCCAGTTATTTTCCTTACAACATGTTCCAGATTAGCATGATCATCCTCTCATTCTACAGTTATTAAAACTTCAAAGTCATTTGCTTGCTATACATTCTAAGAAGTGACAATTAAAAAAGTCCTTATTTATCTGTTATGCTCAGAACCAAACATAATACTTTAAAAATATCCCCCTTCTCCTTGACTGTATGCTTGCTATGCAGTTTAACTCTGCATTAACATTTTTGGCAGCCACCTTGCGCAGTTGAATTTTTTTGAGTTTGCAGTGAGTTAAAATCCCTCAATCTTGTCTTTATATTCTGTTGATAACCTTTAATGTACTTGAATATTTGAACTAAGTATATTATATTTATAGTTATATCTCTCTCATAATTTCTATTATTGTTTGTTTATTATGCTTTCTCTGGATCTTCCTTGCTAAATTTCCATTTTTGTTTTGTTTTTTTGACAAAGGATCTTGCTCTGTTGCCTGCGCTATAGTGCAGTGGTATGATCACTAAAACCTCAAACTCCTGGGCTCAAGTGACCCTCCTGGCTCAACCTCCTGAGTAGTTAGGTTTACACAGACAACCACTGCCATGTCCTGCTAATTAAAAATTTTTTTTGTGTGTGTGTGTAAATGGGGGTCTTGCTGTGTTGCCCAGACTGGTCTCAAACTCCTGGGCTCAAGTATTTCTCCTGTCTTGGCATCCCAGAGTTCTAGGATTATAGATGTGAGCCGCTGTGCCTGGCCTAAATTTCCCCCATTTTAATAGCCTTTTCAAAGAACTAGTTTTTGGTTTCATTCATTGCTTGGTGTTTTGTTGAGTCTTCTCTTATAATTTTCTTTTATCGTGTATTTCCTTGCTTTGGGATTATACTTTTCTGCCTTAACTAGTGTTTTTGACTTTGTGTTTTTTCATTTGAGACTATCAGTTTTCATCTGAGTATCATTTTAGTTGAATTCCTTAGATTGTATTCCGTTAGTGCATTGCTGTTACTATTTTACCACTGATTTCTGCCTTAATCTAAAAGGTTTAAAAAAAATTTTTTTTTTTTTTTTTAATTTATAAGGAGACAACTTTCTCTCATCTTTTTGGTATATCTAACTTTATTACATTATGGTCAGAGAGTATGGCCTTGTGTGATTTTTTTTTCTTTCTTTTTTTTTTTTGGTCTTTGAATTTATTAAGATTTTCTTCTTATCATGTACATGGTCAGTATTAATGTATGTGGGATGTGTTTGTGAAAAATTTATATTTTGGGTTTATTGAGTATATACAATATTTATTTTTTGTTATTCTAAATGTTATTTGGAACATGCATTCTTTATTACTTTTCTTTATCTGAAGATTTTAAAAAGAGGCATGTTTATCTCTGACTGTGGGTTTATTAGTTTCTTCCTGAATTCTTTAAACCTGTTTTTGCTTTATGTTATTTTAAATGATATTATTTAGGCACATCAAAGATACACATCTCTAGTGGATTGTACCGTTTATTAATGGGAAATATCTTTTTTTATCCATTACTTGATTTTCAGTTTGCATTCTTTTTTTATATGTTCTATATACCTCTACTCTCTTTTTGGGTTAGCATTTGCCTAACACATCATTTTCTATCCCTCAATTTTCAACCTTTCTATGCTACTTTATTATAAGGTGTGTCTCTTGTTTATCATGCATATATAATGACATTTTTGTCATTTGACCCATCTTGAAACTTGCCAGGTTTTTCCCTGATTGATAGTTTTCTTTATTTCTGCCACATATTTTACAACCTCTAAATCTGCTAATTCCTACGTTGTAACTATCTGTGACAGATAACGTATTTATAATAAAGATGATTGAGCCTCAATTATTTTAGGCTGCCCATGAGTTTTTCTTATATTTTGGAGCTTTGCTGGTTTACTTATCTGAGTTCCTTCTTAGGATCTTTTGTTGTTTTCTTATATCCTGGAGCTTTGCTGGTTTACTTATCTGAGTTCCTTCTTAGGGTCTTTTGTTGTTTTGTACCTGTAATATATCTTCATGTAATTATTTTAGCAAGCGTGTCTTTTCTCTGTCTTCGCTTGGAATTAATATCTTTATCTCTCCATCCTTGCTGATTGCTAGTTTAGCTAGCAATAGAATTCCAGGATAAAAATAACTTTTGCCCTGAACTTTGAGGGTATTTGTCATTTTCCTTTAGCATTCAGTATTGCTGATGACAAGTCTGATGTCAGTTTAGTTCTTATTCCTTTGTAGTTAAATGATTTTTTTTACTCTCTCCTAAATTACTAATATTTCCTCATATTGGCTTTCTGAAATCTTATATCTAGGTGTCAAACATTTTTATTTTGCTTGTTTTAATTTAGTCTATTTTGGTATTCAGTAGTCCTGTATCATTAGAAAACTTGTACATTTTTTCCAGCTCTCTGAATTTTTTTAAATCTTTCCCCTCCTTTTTTTCTTGGTTCTTTTTTCTAAAATTCCTCTTAAGTGAAAGTTGTCACTTCTAGGTATATCCCCCATGTCTCTTAGCTTGTATGTTCTTCCTTTGTATAACATGAGAGAACATCTGGTCTTGATTAACTAGGTCATTACAACTGTGTTCATATAGTTCATACAGCTCATATTTTGAATTTCTAAGATTTCAGATTGATTTCTTTTTATATCTACTCGTTATTGTGGGCAAAATAGGATCTCATACATTTTGAGGATTTTTTAAACATACTATTTTAAAATATCTTGTGTTCATTCTACACTAACTACTAATTTGCTAGTTCTTTTCTGGGCTTTGGTAACCTAATCTTTTTCTTTTGCGGGGATTCTTGGTTATATTTTTTTCTCTATTTGAGATTCCTTATTTTACTTTAGTTGGATGCTAATGATTCAGGTGATTATGAGGGATGGGGAAGTGGTACTTGATGTACATGGGACGTGCTGGTAATTTGTCATTTGGATGGTAGCTTCCTTGTCTCTTCTGAGGCATAGTATTTGTATCTACATTCATAAACGATACTGCTGTCTTGGCCTAGCACTAGCATGGAAGAGAGAAAGTCTGATGAATTTAACTGTTCAAACACAAATTATATGAATGTTTTCATGTGATGATTTAAACTGGCATATCAGGTCTAAGCGAAAGGCTATATTTATATCTCCTTGTCTTTACACAGTGAGCTGCTTTAACTACTTTAACATTTATCCTTCTAGACTTTAAAAATATCATTTGGGTGCCTATGTACATGTTTAGATTTTTTTGTGTATTTTAAAATGTAATGGCATAAAAACAGGAAACATTTATTGACTGCTTATATAACTACTTTCTATTTATGTCATTTAATTCCCGTAACATTTCTATTGGCACAGACATTATTAGCATCAGTTTCATAGACGAGGATACTGAGGCAAGGAGAGGATACATATCTTGGACAGGTAACTTAACCAGGAAAGGATACTATTGATGTTTAAAAAGATATGTCTGGCCCCAGAGTTTGCTTTATTAATTACTAAGAGTTGTGCTGCTGATTTTTTTTTGTACATGTAATATTTTTTATTCTCAGAGTTTTTTTTATGCCCATGAAAGAGATCTACTACATTTTAGAAAACTCCTTAGTGTTCTTTAGTGTGGATGCTCCAGTAGGTTTTTAAAACTTTTCTCTTAGTGATAGATACTAAGTTTTTTCATTTTTTTGCTATTACAGTACATCAGTGGGCATCTTGATACATTCTCTTGTAAAACATGCTAGTATATCTTAAGATAGATGCCTTAAAGTGCCTTTGGTGTGTCAAAGTGATGAATAGTTCCTGCTTTTTTGCCCTTAAAAATGATTATGACAGTTAACTGTTCTGCTACCAGTGTGTGAAACTACTCACTTCTGTACATTAACGCTAACTACAATTAGCTGCCAATCTGATGTATAAAAATGTATTTTCTCTTTTTTGTTTTGTCTTTCTCTGATTTTTAGTGAAATTGAACATCTTTTCTTATATTTGTTGTTTAAGAATTGTCTTTTGATGTTTCTTTATTTTTCTTTTGAATTATTTGTTTTTTTATTCACTGATAGATGTTCTTTTTTATTCTGGATACTAATCCTAGATCATTAAGCCTTTTATTTTTTCAAGTATTTCTCAAAATTTGTGGTTATCTGGAGTACTTTCTGTGCCTTTGAAATTTTCCATTATTTTACTAGTCTGTCTGATACTGGACTTATATACTCAACTGCTGTTTTGATCCGTTCTCAACCATTCATGTCAAAATCTGTTTCTTCCTTATTAATTTGTGATACTTTCTCTGTCATATATTACATTCTTTTATTGTTTGTCTTTGTCTTTTGGATAATTATTCTATTGTACTCATTTTTAAAATACTTCTGATAATTTTTGCTCTGTCATGTGCTGTCACATATGAGAAAGCAAACATCATTTTCATTACTTTTGATTTTAATTTTTTCCTATTTTTAGCATTTTTCCATTATAGATTAAAGTTTGTCATGTTACAGAATACCTAAGTGAAGTTTTGTTAGAATTGCTTTTAATAAATTTTATCCAGTAAGTTCAGATCCTAGCTAGGCAAAAAAGAAAAAAGTTCTTCCTTTATCCAGGAAGAACTGATTTTTATTTTTACATTGAGTCTTAGCTCTAATATTTTATAAGAGAACTCTAATATTTAGCATATTTTCTTACCTCTGTGAGTTTTTTTTCATATAAATGGTTCTAGATGCCTTTCTCTTGCAATTCTGAATGATTTCTTTATTTTTTTCTCCTGTTGGACCTCTTACTACTTTGGTCCGGATTTCTGTAACGATATTGAATATAATATCACACTCTTTGTTTTTGCTTTTAATAGAAATGCCTATGGCACTTTACTACTGTATATGAAGTTTCCTGTTGGTTTGAAGTGATTTTTATCAGGTTAAAGAGCAACTTATGTTTTTAATTTTTATTTTTATCAGTGGATATTGAAAGATATTTAGTGCCTTTTCAATTTCTGTTGAAAAATGAGAGTTAATTTTTGTAACCCTTTGGGGTTGTCAATAAATTTCCTAATACAAGGAAATTGTATTTTTTTTAAGTGTATTTAAGTCTTATTTTATGAGAGATGCTTAAAATTGAAAAACAGTACTATTTGGGTGGAAAAGTTATTTTTTAGTAGTTAACCAGGCATATGAGGATAAAGGAATTTGAAGAAAATATATAGTTTGTCCCCTGGCCTTAAAGATCTAACAGTCACAGCCAGTTCCCACAAACTGCTCTCCTGTCTCCCTTAAGTGCTGTTCTTTGCCCAATATTTATATTGAATTGATTGTTGTGCTGTTGACAGTGATGTGGCTGATTGAATTTTTTTCTGTTTACAGTATAATAGCTTCAGAGTCTTTATCTTAACATATGAAGTATGATAAAAAATTTAGAAGAGAAATACAGTATTTGGAAATATCAAAATAAGGTCCTAGATCTGAATTTGTGAACCCTTGAAAGAGCTTAGTTATCTGTACCAGGTAGCTTATTCCATTTATCACTGAATTTCCTTGTGAGTTTTTTTTCTTTTTTTTTCCCTTTTCCCTCCTCCCCCCTTCCATCCTTGTCCTCTCCCCCTCCCCCTCCTCTACCACCCCTTTGTTCTTTTTTAAATTCTGGAGGCTCTAGGCTCAGTTAAATAATATTTTCATGTGGCAGATAGCCAGATTTCCAATAGCCCTGAACTCAGCATGCTGCTGTTGCTTAGCAACTACTTGTGAAGTCTTGTGACTATAACTGAATTATAAATAGGGTTATGAGCAGAAGTGCAATTGAAATTGAGATTGGAAAGCAAGGCATACTCTTCTTCCCCCATTTGTATTGAGTGATTTTTTTTTTTTTTAAATGCACAGTCAGTTTTCAGAAATCTAGCTCATAAAAATTAGGAGTACTAACCCTGTTAGGAGGACAGCAGGGCTCTGTAGAGGTCTTCTTTGTAATTACACATTTGAAAACATTTTTTTGATTACTAGGATTAAACGGTCTGTAATGGAGACATGGCAGTTCATTGAAATTACCAAACTTCTAATTTTCATGGTCATACATGTAGAAAAATATCCATACATTGTATTACTGCCTGTATTTCCCTTCCACATGTATATTCAAATCTACATACAGTAACACTTTATTATTAGACTATATTTTTATACTTTTAATCACATCATTTCTTTGGAGTGGCTTAAAAATTGTCCTATAAGAATGACCATGTAGGCATTCAATGAATATCGAATGCTTGAATAAATCCATCTGTCTTTATCATTGTTTAAAGAGCAGTGCATTTTGGGGTGGAATTTATTAAAATGTTATTAGGGAACCAAAACTTGAAGCATTCTTTGAAGTCTTCTGATTTAATTTTTCTATATTTCTGATGGAAAACTTTAGACCTAAAGATATTAAATGATTTGCCTAAGATCTCTCATACCTAGTCTGTGAGGTTTTTTTTTTTTTGCACCTGTCTCTCTTGTGGATGCTTACTTTGTATTTCCGTTTTTTTTGCACTCATATTTCATCAGTTTACACAAAATTTAATTGAATTCTGTAATTTATAATAAAAATGTACAACTGAATTCAGTAACAAGCACAACTCATGTACAGGTTTAGTTGAGAGCTGAAGAATGTGAACTATCAGTATTTATGGGTATCAGTCAATACATCTGTAGAATTGATGGAGAACATTGGCTCATTTGGTATGATAATTAGGAGGAGAGGGGTTAAGAGAATTTCCAAAGTATGGTATTTCTTGGTCAGGTCTCTACACATGTTTTTAGGTTCTAAAAGATAAAACTAAGTGGCAATTCTTGGTTTTGGATAAAAGAAACTGTATTTTCTTAAAATACATCATAAACTTTTGATAATACCTTCTAATGGCACAACCTATGAAACTAAGCCAATTACAAGCATTTGCCAGAAACAAGGAGATTGTATTCTTACATTATTGCTAGGAAAATTTTAGAGTGGGAACATAATTTTTTTCTTTTGTTCCCAGAGGAGATGCTGGTCTATTCTTTGTTGTATGCCCAGTAGAGATCTTGCTATCAAAAGCATATTTTTTTTGGAAGGTCTACCCTAAGAAAGATGTAGATTTGTAAACAAAATTGGCTGGAAAAGTTATGGTGAAAATAATTTTAATTAGATTATCAAGGAGGGATAACCAGCAATATTGCCCTGCTATAGAAAAGAAAAATAGTTGGTACAAAGAGGAATTTAAGTTTCCTCCAGAATCTGGAAGAGGATTAAGGTTCTTTCTTTAGTTATATTTGTTATTAAAGTTAGACCTCTGTACACAAAGGTTAGTGCCTCAAAACATCTGGCTCTCAGCTGCCATTTTAAACTCCTGTGGGGTTTTTATTTTATTTTTTTAGTGGGAGGAGGGGTAGGAGGGGGGAGAAGAGAATAGAGATTCAAGATGATATTCCTGGAACTCTAAAATTTCCCTAGGGCATTTTAGTTACTTATATTGATTGTTCTAAAGTACCCTGATTATTCACTTCCCCACAAATTCTGGTTGGTATGTGATGTGTGACTACTTGAATAATATTCTGCAAACATCATGCTTTTTCGTTTTTTTGGAAACAAAACTGGTCAATATAAGTAAAAAAATTTTAAAAAAGCATTATAACTGCTTTAAATACTACTTAAGAAAATGTGAAGTGCTGGGACTTATATTTAAGGTGATATTTGATATCTGGGATTATCAAAGAATTTTTCTCACTTGTGCTTTATTAGCAATATTTGGTATATTTATTTGTGATATACTTTCCTACTAATTGTAACTCATAAGTTGATTCATACTGGTTTTTTTTGTGTGATGAGGACAATAGTTTATT
This sequence comes from Lepilemur ruficaudatus, assembly GCA_963574885.1. NCBI lineage: Eukaryota > Metazoa > Chordata > Mammalia > Primates > Lepilemuridae > Lepilemur > Lepilemur ruficaudatus. The sequence goes on from CAUYRT010076479.1 coordinate 63,692, forward strand.
TTTTCAGGTAAGTAAATAAGATTTATATAAATATAAGATTTAAGATATCTTAAAGATTAGATTCTGGATGTTCATCACATATGAATGTAACATTAAGGGAAAAAAGTTACTTTTCATGTAGACAAATGTTTAAAATAACAGCATATATGTTTTAAAAGCTTGGTTAAACCTGATTTTAAAACATAGCCACTGTTAGATGTTTAGATTAAAAAGAGTATTAGTTAATGGATTGATGATTTAATTTTCAGCCTTCCTGTAGTGGAGCTTTTGTTATTTAAAGCTGCTCCGTGTTCCTATTTTTTTTTTCCCTGAAAGATTTTTTTTCCCCCAAAGAAATCATTTTACTATTTCGAGAAATCTTTTTTTTTTTTTTGAGACAAGGTTTTGCTTTGTCACCTGGGCTAGAGTGCAGTGATGTCATCATAGCTCATTGTAACCTCAGATTCCTGGGCTAAAGCGATTCTCCTGCCTCAGCCTCCTGATTAGTTGGGACTACAGGCTAGAGATGGGGGTCCCATTCTTGCTCAGGCTGGTCTCTAACTCCTGGCTTCAAGCAATCCTCCTGCCTAGGCCTCCCAAAGTACTAGGACTACAGGCATGAGCCTCTATGCCCAACCCCTATATGTTTTAAAGACATTGTTTCCAAGCTTTATTCATGATCAAAATAGTACATTACATACAATTTTCATATTACATGTTTAGACTTTGATAGTGTCACATATATGAATTCCTTTTGGATTTTAGATAACAAATAGTGACCAAAGAAAACATTTTCTTTTTTTTCCCCACTCCCTCCCTCCTCAAAGAAAACATTGTAAAATTAACTAACTGTCTCATTAAAACACATTGATGGAGGATTTGATGTAAGAAATGCATAGAACATGTGTTTTAATAAATAGCATTTGTTTTAACATTACTTGACTATTTAACGAGCCTTTCATTTCAGCAGTTGTAATTTAAATTCTTGAAAGGTGTTCTTTTTTCTTTTTGTTTTCTCTTTTGTTCTTTCTTTTTCATTTAATTTTTGATTTGTTCATTTCTTACTAGCCTATAATTGTCTTCATAGTTATTATGTTAGACTGCACATTGTTTGACATCTTTAAAATCCACTCCAGAGTAAATTTGTAATGTGAAAAGAAACATGCACATTAAACATTCTTAGGTTGGAAAGTTAGAATGGTAAAAATACATTGTTATCTGAGTAACAGAATAAGAAATTTCAAGCATTGTCAACATTATCCCACTTTAGACAAAATTGGAAAATCAAAAGTAGCAGTGTTGTACAGATTATTTGTTTGCATGTTTAATTTAACTTTTACTTGACATGAGCAATAAGATAATTTGTTTTCCTCACTGATAGAATTTATTTTAACTTGATTGAGAAAATAATAATTGAATGCCTACTAATGTTTAAGACACACTATGTTGGGAGAAGTTTGTGTTAAAAAAATGAATAAGGCGTGCTTCCTACTGTATTTAGAGGTTTGCTTTGATAAGTTATTTAAACTTTGTGTTTTTAATACACAATAAACAATTTTTTAACGGATAAATCAACTTCCCAAATAATTGCAGAAAAAAGTGCTAGAAAAAATGCAGCACTGTTCAGATTTTGAGATTTTAGAGAGCCTTGAGTGTATCAGAACTGTGATTCAGGTGCTTCATGATTCTCCTGAAAATAGAAAAACAATTTATATATATAGGTATGGATGTACACACACACACACACACACACACACACACACACACGCAATTAAAATATAGACAATGGCATGTTACTTGAAAACGGTCCATTTATTGACCTTAGCATTCATTTTTCTTTAATTGGCACCTAATAAGAAAAGGTGTCAAATTAATATTTTAGGTCATGAAATGCAAGGCACATAATTTTTCCTCAAGAAAATAAAGTGTTTTGGTTGCTGGTTTTGCTCTTTTATACACATATAGTCTAGGATTCATACTAGCATATTGTTTCTATTTTTAGGCTGTTGCCAGGCAGATTTAAAATTTCTCCTCTTATGTGGTTGCCCAACTTCTAGTTTCCTGATTGGTTACATGACCCTGCTTTCATTAGCCAACCACAGTGACTATGCAAATTGTATTTCAGTTTCTGTTGCTATGAAAGAACTGATAAGATGGCTGCAGGGGGCTCCCTTTGGGGTATGTTTTTTATTTTAAAGAGGGTTTTCATCATTATATAGTGATAAGCAAGTGTAGATTTCTTTTAAAGGGGTATTTTATATTTGAAATGGAAAATCAAACTAAGCAAGCTTTATAAGCCTGAAAAATGTCTCTCTTTTGTCAGATTTGATTAATTTTAATGATGCTATGTTTTGCCTCTTCTAGACAATGTATCAGTGGGTATATTTTATTACTTTTTGTATGTAAACATGCCAGTATATTAGTTTACAAGTTTGTTAAAGTGTCGTAGATTATTGTCTTTGCTTTCTAAAAGTTTTTTCACTTAAGAATTATTTCAGATGTCAGTTTTATTTTATAGTGCATCATTCTTTTAGCCAATATTTAGTAAGTGTACCCTATGTTCCCAATACCATGTAGCTCATTAATATTATACCAGAATACTTCCTCTTTTGTTCTTTTGTGAAATGACTTTAGAAGCACATCATAATGATATTATCATATTTAAGATGTTTTCTGACGTCAAACCTTTGATACTTAAAGCGTATTAATCTTATGCTAGGTACGTGGTGAAAAGTGTAAGTATTTCATTAAACAATATGTAAATGTAAACATTAGAGTCCATTTATAATAATTATTACTAAAAGGGAACTTTTAAAGTACTGGCAAATACAGTAAATGGTGGCAAGATAAGTCATCTGAATAAAGACAGTATTGCTAAGATGTGTCAAAGCCATATGTAACTTTAGAAAGTTCAAGAAGTATACCTCACTTTAAAACAAATTTATCAGCATTAATTACATGTAACCTTTTGGTTATAGTGCCCATCTTATAATAGAAGAGAATGTTTCTGTTTCAGTTGAGACTTTCTAGTCCTTCTGCTAAAAGATAGTTGCATTTTCTATGTGTAGAAGACTTTATTAATATTTGTACTTGATGTATTCACCTGTATCATCCTCAGTACTACTTTTTGGCTCGTTTTATCTTGTCTGGGTAACTCATGCCAATTACTAAAATCCTGCAAAATAAACATACTGTGGAATTATGGTACCATTTAGGTCAGGGAAAAAGAGTAAGTGGCTTATCTAAGATGAGGACACAGGGAACAAGGTTGGTGCTATTTAATATATAATGCCTTTCATCACTGTTATAATTACAGATATACTTTTTGGCCTAAACATGTGAACACTGTAAGGTATAAACTAACATTCAGTTCTCTTAGTATAGTTATTTTGTCCATGTTGGAAGTGTGACTCAGTAAATAGTGTTAAGGTAAAAAGAAATGAAAAACACTCAACTGAAGTTCCATTTTTTAAAAAAAAATCAGGTTTATTGAGATACAATTTACACATCATACCACTAACCTGTTTAAAGTGTACAATTCAGTGATTTGTAGCATATTCACAGAGTTGTGTAACCTTCACCGCAGTTAATGCTAGAGCATTCTCATTACCCCATAAGGAAAGCCTGTACCTTTTAGTAGCCACCCTTTATTTCCCCCCAAACCCTCTAACTGTAGGCAATCACTAATCTCTTTTCGGTCTCAATGTATTTGCCTATTCTGGAAATTTCATATGCAGTAGTCTCTTCTTATCTGAGGTTTTCTTTTCTGCAGTTTTAGCTACTCACGGGCAACCCCAGGTATATTAAATAGAAAATTCCAGAAATAAACAATTCATAAATTTATATTTGGTGCAATTCTGATTAACGTGATGAAAATCTCATGCTGTCCTGCTCCAACCCATCCAGGATGTGAATCATCCTTTTGTCTAGCATGTTCAGTGTAACCACAAATATATGCTACCTACTCATTAGTCACTTAGGTTATTAGATTGGCTGTTTGAGGTATCACAGTGCTGTGTTCAAGTTACCCTTATTTTACTTAATGGCCCCAAAGAACAAGAGTAGTGATGCTGGCAATTTGGATATGCCAAAGAGAAGCTATAACGTGCTTCCTTTAAGTGTAAGAGTTAAAGTTCTTGTTTTCTCTTTTGAAGGAAAGGAAAAAAAAAATCATATGCTGAGGTTGCTAAGATCTACCATAAGAAAAATCTTATACTCATGAATTGATGAATCATATATTGTTATAATTATTTTATTATGAGTTGTTGTTAATCTCTTACTGTGCCTAATTTGTAAATTAAACTTTATCATAAGTATGTATATATAGGAGAAAACATAGTGTATATAGAGTTTAGTACTGTCTATAGTTTCAGGCATCTACGGAGGGTCTTGGAATGTAACTCCTGTGTATAAAAGGGGACTGTAAGTGGAATCATTAAGTGTGTGGCCTTTTGTGACTAGCTTCTTTCACTCAGCATGTTTTCCAGGTTCATTCATGTTGCAGCATGTATCAGTACTTCATTTCTTTTCGTGGTTGAATGATACTCCATTGTATGGATAATACCACATTTTATTTATCCATTCACATTCATCAGTTGGTAGACATTTCGCTTTTCATTTTTGGGCCATTATGAGTCATGCTTCTGTGAGTATTTTTATATGGGTTTTTGTGTTGACATATGTTTTTATTTCTGTTGGGTATATATAGCTAGGAGTGAAATTGCTGGGTCATATGGCAACTCTAGGTTTAATATGTTGAGGAACTGCCTGACTGTTTTCCAAAGTAGCTGCACCACTTTACAATCCCACCAGCCTTTTATGAAGGTTCCGGTTTCTCCACATCATTCCCAGTACTCATACTTCTCTCTTTGTTTGTTTGTTTGTTTTTTTTTTGGAGACAGAGTCTTGCTCTGTTGCCCGGGCTGGAGTGCTGTGGCGTCAGCCTAGCTGACAGCAACCTCAAACTCCTGGGCTTAAGCGATCCTTCTGCCTCAACGTCCCAAGTAGCTAGGACTACAGGCATGTGCCACCATGCCTGGCTAATTTTTTCTATATATTTTTAGTTGTCCAGATAATTTCTTTCTCTTTTTTTAGCAGAGATGGGGTCTCCCTCTTGTTCAGGCTAGTCTTAAACTTCTGACCTCGAGCGATCCTCCTGCCTCAGCCTCCCAGAGTGCTAGGATTACAGGTGTGAGCCACCGTGCCTAGCCTTTCATACTTCTCTTTAATTATAGCTGTCCTGATGCATGTGAAGTATTATCTCGTTGTGGTTTTGATTTGCATTTCCCTGATAACTAACGATATTGAGCATCTTTTCATGTTTATTGCTATGTACTATTGGTTTATTGGCCTATTTGTGGAAATGTCTATTCAAGTCCTTTGCCCATTTTTAATTTGGGTTATTTGGTTTTTTATTATTGAGTTGTAACAGTTTTTGTATATTCTAGACACAAGTCTCTTATTGGATATATGATATACAGATATTTTCTCCCAGTGTGTGCTTTGTCTTTTCACTTTCTTAATGGCCTTCTTTGTAGCACAAAAAAAAGTTTAATTTTGATGATGTCTAGTTAAACTGTTTTTTCTTATTTTGTTGCTTGTTCTCTTTGGGTCTTATCTAAGAAACACTTGCCTATTCCAAGGTCATTGAAGGTTTATGTCTGTGTTTCCTTTTAAGATTTTAGTTTTAGCTTTTAAATTTTGGTCTTTGATTCATTAGGATTTACTTTTTGTATATGGCAAGAGATAGGGGTCAAACTTCATCCTTTTGCATGTGGCTATCTAGTCTTTCCAGCACTCCTTGTTCAAAATGCTATTCTTTCCCCCATTGAATGGTCTTGTAGACCTTATCTAAAACAATTTACTGTAAATGTGAGGGTTTATTTCTATTCCATTGATATCTATATGTCCATCCTTTTGCTAGTAGTACCACACTGTCTGAATTACTGTAGCTTTGTAATATGTTTTGAGAATGAGAAGTATGAGTCCTCCACTTTTCTTTTTCTTTTTCAAGATTGTTTTGGTTATTCTGGGACCTTTGCATTTCCTTATGAATTTTAGAATCAGCTTACTGATTTCTGCAAAGAAGCTAGCTGTGATTTTGATAGGGATCATCTTGAATTTGTTGCTCAGTTGGAAGACCATTGGCTTCTTAACAGTATTAGTCTTTTGATTCATGAGTATGGGATATCTTTCCATTTGTTTAAGTCATCTTTAATATCTTAATGTTTTATAGTTTTTAGAGTATTTAAGTTTTATATTTATTTTGCTAAATGTATTGTTTTTGATACTTTCATAAATGAAATTGTTTTCTTTCTTTTGGTTTGTTTCAAGGATATAGAAACAATGGATTTTTATGTATCAGTATCTTAATATCCTGCAAGCATGTTAAACTCTTTTATATTAGTTCTAATAATTTTTTAGTTGATTCCTATTTCCTATACACAGGATTTTGTTATCTGCAAATAGATACAGTTTCATTTCTTTTTTTTTTCAAGTTGTATAATTTTATTTCATTTTTTTTGCCTAATTCCCCTGGCTAGAACTTCTAGTTTGAAGCTGACTACTAGTAGTAAGAGTAGACATCTTTTTTTCTTCCTGATCTTAGGGTGAAAATTTTCAAATCTTTCACCATTAAGTATGATGTTAGGTGTATTTTTTTCCAAAATGTCCTTTATCAGATTGAGGAAATTCCCTTCTATTTTTAGTTTGATGGATGAATTCTGCTATTAATTGTTATTTTAAGTTGAGGATAAGTTACTTTTTATAAGATAATTGAATATTTAGAGAACTGCTGGTAATGCTATTATAGCTAATATATGAAGCAGTCAACAGACTGGTCAAATTGGAGAAGGGGTATACTGTCAAGTCTCATTTACTGAGTAGATAAGCCTTACCAATTATCCTAACTGACTTCTCCATTTTCAAAGAGACAGTGAAAAAAATTGTGGCAAAAACCGTGTAGTTTGTTGCTCAATAGTCTGATAAAATGCTATCAAAATTTAGATAATAAAATGCATAAAAACGGTGTGTATGCTGATGAAAACATTGTGGTGCTGAATTAGGTGTCTGTTTACCTTACCAAGTTAAAGTTATTATCTGTGTAATGGATGATAACAGCATGGTTATTGATTTATTACTTCAGATGATATGTAAAGTTGAATTTCTATAAATTGTCAAATAAATGAGAAAAGGATATGCCTTGGGTGTCTGAATAATTGTTCCTTGATAAGCATCAGTTGCTTTTTCTCTTTTCAATGTATATAGTTTAGTTAGTTAAAAGGGGAGGTTTATCAGGCATACTTGGGAATAATAAACACCAAATTCAAGATTATGCTTATTATCTTTGCATTTAGGAATCAGGGATAGAGGAGGAGTATGCTATTGTGTTACAAAGGGGACTTTATTTTTTATTTCTTTAAAAAAATATTTTTTTTAGAGACAGGGTCTTGCTATGTTGCACAAGGCTGGTCTTATTATATTAGACTTCATGTCTTATTGCATGTTTTTCATAATGAAAAAGAAATTGTGAAAGTATCAGTGTAGCCAGACATTAATAACTAATACAAAATTTGAGCTAGAATGGAACTTAGCAAGAATTCTGTCTATCTAACTTCTTAAGTTTTACAATTGAGGAAACTGAAGTCTAGAGAGTTAAAGTAATTTATCCAGTGTTGATTGCTGTGCTAATGTTAGAATGTGGAGTAGAACCCAATTTTGTTAATCCAGAAGTCTTTCTGTTATGCTAAGCTTTTTATAATTATGTATTTTAAAGCATGGTGGATTATATGATATTTCACAATTATTCTGTCTTCCTGCAAGAGGATTATATATCCTGCCTTTTGCCTTGTGACATGAAGTGGGAGCCTTTTGTTTCTCCACCCCCTTAATGACTATTAATAATTTGACTTTAGTCAATGGAATGTGAGTGAAAGTGATGTATACCATGTCTAAATCAAAAGCTTTAAAAGCCACTGTATATTGTATGACTGTCATACTTGTCTTTTCCACCTGCCACAGGACCTAGTTGCGGAGTAGGGGTTGTTCCTTTCCAGCCTGATGTCCTACAATGAAGAAGAATGTTCTTATTAGCCAATGAAATTTTTTGTTATTTCTTTTTTCTTGTTGTTATTGCATTACTGCCTAGTAACATGTTAAGAAAGTAAGCTCTCAAAAAAAAAAAAAAAAAAAGAAAGTAAGCTCTCAAATTTTTCTCCTTCGGTTGGGTTATTAAGAAAAGAAAGAGCTATTTCCTGGCATTTATACTTATAAATCAACTTCTTATAAATGATTCTGAGTGTTTTAATTCACCCAAGCAAAATGTGAAAAATACGGTTGAACAGATGATTTCTTAAATTCTTGAAGAAATAAATACATGGCCTTCTGTAATTTGACTCCTTATCTGCATAGATGGTGGTGGAGTTCATTGAGCTATTGGGTAGGTTCCTAATGGGTAATTAGCTAATTTTCTAAGGAGGTGTAATTTGATCAATATATCCCAAACTGGCATTTGTTGCATCAGGTCAGTTAGTTTTAATTTGCCCTTATAACAGAATGATCCCAAAAATAGACTTAGAGAAGTGATTTTAAGATATCTTGCATTTTTTCATGTGGACCACCCTAGAATTTCTCAAAACATAGCAGTGAATGCAATAAGAAGTTAGACCGTAATGACTATTATGGTTTTGATGTAACCAAAATTTCAAGGGCATGATTTACTTCTCCCTTGTTCAAAGAATTGTTGGTAAAGCAAATTCCCTATTTTCTTTGTTGTTGGTTATTTTTTAAAATTTAATTTTGAGGATATTCCATTCCATATTTTGATATCTGAGCTAGTATCAGTAGGTTTATGATAGGCAGGAGGGGTAATTTGTTGAGATATCACATATTATGATCACTTAGTAATTTACTCAATAATTGAGTTTGTGAGTATTTGATAGATAAGGAACAGATTTCATCAATTGCTATTTTTTTAAAACATGGCAGAATAGCTATTGACAGTTCTTTTTTGCTAATCAAGAGACTCACAGCTAACAACAAAACAATAAATAATAATGCAAATAAAAAACAGTACAGTATAACAACTATTGTGCTCGCTTCGGCAGCACATATACTAAAATTGGAACGATACAGAGAAGATTAGCATGGCCCCTGCACAAGGATGACACAAGCTTTTTTTAATTAAAAAAACCCCAACTATTTACTTAGCATTTACATTGTATTAGGGATTATAGGTAATTTAGGGATAATTTAAAGTACACAGGAGGATATGTGCAGGTTATTTGCAAATACTACACCGTTTTGTATAAGGAACTTGAGCACCCTCAGATTTTGGTATCCATGGGGAGTCCTGGAACCAACCCCTGTGGATACTGAGAGACAACTGTATTTATGAAAAAAATTTAAAAATCTATATTCTAAATTTGAGCAGGTGTCAAAGTGAGAGTGCCATTGCATTGTCGAGTTCACCAGTAAACAGCAAAGCAGATTATTAGCATTTATTGTGGAACACACTGTCCTTTATGATTTTATTTTCAGGAATATTACAGAATTCTCAAGCAAAATTTATTTGTGCAAAATAAAATCACATAGTTTTCAACTGAGAATGGGGCTCTTAAAGAAACTAGTAACAGAGTTACATTTCTAATCATCAGCACAAAGTGAATTTTTAAGAGTAGGTCATTATTACTCAGTCCTATTGATTAATATTTAGTTAAGCCATTTAATGAAAACAAATTTGGATAAAATTATTTTTGGCATTCCATCATTCAGAAAAATGTTATATCAATGTCAGCTAACAGCGTGAATATAATTGGAGCGACTTTGTCAAAGATAGAAGTACCACATCTACTTAAATGGTTGTGCTTAATGTTTTCTAAGTATTTAGGTTTTATTTTTAAGTATATTTCATCAGATATGCATTACTTTGAATTAATATAGTATTTGTGTTTGTATGCTTTTTGACCCAACAATCTTGGTACCTAATTAAGGCTGTTCTTGGAAAGCAGTACCGACTCTAGTTATTTAATCAGAGAAATCCTACCATAGACCTGTTTTTCAAACAAAGCATCTGGGGTTATATTACTGATATGTTTCATTTTCATTGTTTACCTTTATTTTCACATTCTTTAGATTTTTGGTAGAGCACTTGCCCTCATCTGCTTCCCTTGTTGCTGGGCAAGGTTTGTCACGCTGATGTCTGATTGGTTTTAGACAGCTATAGCTTTGAGCCAATCAGACGGTGAATTTCAGTTCTCTCACTGGACTGAAGCATTGAAGCAGCTGTTGATTTATTTTTCCTGTGGGGAGATTATATAACTAAGAGTATGGCTGCAGCAAGCTCCCTCTTGGGTATGTTTGAAAAATTACAAGGTTCATCTGTAATGAAGGGGGAAAATGAGGTTTATTTTTTAAAACTTGTTAATAGGTAGTGGATTTGAGAAAAAAAATATTCTGATCACAGATTTTCTATTTATTTCATGACACTTAAAGGACTATAGAATAATATAAGAATAATTTTAATTTACATAAATATTTACTTTGTAATTCACGCCTTTGTTTTGCAGCTTCAAAAGGACAACCGATAACAACCTTTTTATAACCTGCTGCAAAAGGCAGTTAAGGGGAAAGGGATATATTAATTGTACTTACACTATTCAATATAGGTTGTCAAGAATCAGACATTTTAATTTCATTGGATGAATTAAACTAAGTTCAGTGCAGTAGATAACACAACACTTTATTTTTATTTGTGTAAAGTTATGGGTACAAGTGTAATTTTGTTACACGCATAGATTGCATAGTGGTCAAGTCAGGGCTTTGGAGTGTCTATCACCCAAATAACGGACTTTATACCAACTAATTTCTCATCATCCATTCACTTGCATCACTGTTCTGAGTCTTCTTTGCATATCACTTTACTCTCTATGTTCGTATACATTTTTATAAATTTGTATAAACATTTTTTAGCACTCACTTATGAGTGAGAACATGGGATATGTGACTTTCTGTGTAACACAATACTTTGTAATGCTATCCCTAGTAATCCTTTGGGTCCAGAATACTGTTAATTTTTGGAATAGGAAATCTATAATAATAGTGGTAGGTGGGTATGAAGATAATTGTTAGTTATTCACATTTAAGGCTTTGCTGGAGTTTTAGTTATAAATGTTTTATAAATGTAAGGGCTACGGGATTTTCTTTTAGAAATTTACATTTGCGTTTTGCATTGTTTAGAAAAATATGTTCTTATATATTGTCAATGTTTGATTCATTTCCCAAGTAGGAAATCAATTTATATTTCTGGAAACATTAAAAAATATTCATTAAAGCAAGATCAAGTAGCATAAAAGATATAAGAAATATTCATTTATATGTATAATATATTTAATGCATGTTATATGGGTTTAGGATTTTATGTAAACTGTGTTCTAGATTACTTATTTCAGACAAAGAGCCACACTGAAATATTGCAGATACAGGTGTTTTTCTTTTTTCTTTTTCTTTTTCTTAAACTATGTTTCTCTGACCTTATTGTCTTGTCCCTTGTTGCTGGGCAGGAATCAGAATGCTGGCTGCTGATTGGCTGAGTTTGTGAGCAGCTCTTGAACAGCCACTTAAATTCTTGAGCTTTTTGAGCAGGCAGATTTTAGGCTAAGACATAACAGCTTCCCTTTGTTTCTTTGCTATGATCTCTTTGCTAGAAAGAGGAGTGAAATGAGTGGGTGGAGGGGGATGAAGCAGAAAAGAAAGTAGTGTTTTCACTTGTAGAAGAAGAGGCTCATTGGGCTTTCCTTAAAAATAATTTACCAAAAATTAAAAAAAAAATTTCTAAGCCATAGAGACTTACTTGCAGGTAATACAACCCTTCTGGTTATTTAAATATAAATTCTTGTAGAAAAGATTTTATTAGTGATAATATTTCCCTGCCTCCCCCCCCCCTCCAATTCTTGAATCTGAATATATAATATATAGAGTAGGGACTTAAAAACATTTTTTAAAACTCTTTTACTCATGAAAAAAATACTTTTAGGAGAAACTAGTTCATCATGTTTTGCAGTTACTTCTAAATATGGCAGACATTTTCTGCTGTAAAATACAAATGCTTTTTTCTGTGAAAATGAATTACAGTCATTTGAAAGGTTCATGATTCTAGTGTTGCCATGTAAAAAAGTGGTATTTATTTTGTAGAATTGTTTTATGAATGGTGTTGTAGCCCCAGATGGCAGAATTAAATATTTTATTCGAGTACTATAGCCATGGAGACTTGTTCGCAGGTAACATACCCTTCTCTAATGTGTATCTTTATTAAATATGCTCTGTTTATGCAAAATAGATTTCTAAGAGCAGACCGTTGATTGGTTTGCACAGATATGGCCGAACTAGTTTGAACTGGTTCATGCTACTTCCTTACTGCTTTGTGTGTTTTTCATTACACTTAGAACCCATAAAAGATCTGGTAAATGGCTGTAGTGTGCTCCCTTGTGGGTATGGGTGGTAGTTATTTTGTAATTCTTTTTACAGTATTTTATTATTACTGAATTTAATGGCAACTTTGTTGATAAAACCAGTTTGCTTTGGATTATATTTATTTTTATTAAATGTTATTTGGTAGTAGCAATTTAATATTAAATGTGACTTTTACATGTTGGATTTTCTGATTCATATATGAAAACCGAAAGTATTTAAGAGAAATTTGTCTCAGACTCTTTAGTTTATGCCTAAAAACATTATCCTGAATATATAGATGGTGATGATGATGATAACATTTATTGAGTGCTGAAGTACATTCTAAGTGCTTAACATACAGAATCTCATTTAATCCTCACCACAACCTCTGTGACAGTTACTGATGTTATTCCCCTTTTAAGGTAGTTGAAACTAAGAAATTGAAATGTTAAATAACTTGCCTAGTGTCACACAGTAAGTACCTGGAAAAGTTGGAATTCAAATCCATGAGTCTCTCCACAGTCTACGAGTTCACGTTTTTTTGTTTTTTTTGCATGGGGTGGTCTTCCGGTGAAGACTGGAAAACCTGCTAGACAAATCCTAAAAGAGCGGTAACACTAGAATTCATGTTCTTAATTGGATTACTAAAAGGTATGAAAAAGATTTTTAAAGGAAGCTTACTTTTAATGCAGCTGGTGCCAGCTATTCATATCACATCTGAGAAATGTGGAAATTGTGAGATCAGAGTCCAAAAGAATGACAGTTCAGTATTTGAAAGTATTTAAAGGGTAACCGTACTGCTCATATTAATATTATAATTATTTTGTATGTTCGGAATCAACAAGGAAAAGTGACAAAATTTGTGTTGTATAATATCTTCTTTGCAGAAAATTTTGCAGTTAACATGACTTTGTAATGGATGGGGAGGGAAAAACCTTGAAGGTGAAATTTTAAACTTTATTTAATAACCCTTAAAATAATGCCTGTTATAATTTTGCATTGAGGTTTCTGTTTAATTGAAAAGTAATTTTTCAAAGTAGATTTATTTAGTTTCATAATTTAAATAAAATAACTAGGAAGACTAAGAAATGTGTTTTAAGTAATCAGCTTAATGTGAGAGAATGAAGATAGAATGTACCACAAAATTATGTGGCAAAGTGATATGATTCTCAAGCTGTATTGGCTTCCAGCAAATAGGCTAGGCTTATTTTATGCCCTTAAGCCAAAAACACCAGGGACACACTTGTAATTTAACAAGTTAGGTTTACTTTTTGTTGCAGGGAGGGAGGAGTATTCACTGTAGGGAAACTGTAAAGCACGTATCAGTAAGAAGATATTAGAAAAAGCCTAACATAGGATTTGGTTATAGTATAGTATAGGTTGGGTTAATTTGGGGAGAGTTTAAGGAAGTCGATGGGGGCAATTCTATACTTCAGTATCTCAGTAAGTCTTATCTATATAAGGAGGACAGACTATTGTGAGGATAAAGCCGTAATTGGTAAAAAATTTCCTGTCGCTCATTTAGCGGGGTGTGGGGATATTGGTATTTTGTGGATTGCACAGTGACCTTGCCTGACTTAAATGTTCTGTGAGATGGTTTTATGTCCCACAGCAGAACAACATGGCTTAGCTGCAAGTACCAGACTAGTTTTAACGACATTGAGCCTTAGCTGTGTCAGTTAAGCCCAGACATCAGGGGCTGCTTTTTTTTCTTTCTCAGGCCAAAGCAAGTGTATGCTGCTATCATTCCTATTGGTGATGATGATGGTGATGGTAAGTGAATATCTGATATGAAAGCAATAAAGACTTTTATTCTTGACTCCTGTACATTTTAGTCCTTAAAGGACTTTTGTTTTATTCCACTATTCACTGGTGACATTGTCTTTCTTCAGGACCAAATCCTTGCCCTCTTTTGCTTGCCTTTATTGTACTGATCAGGTATTAACATGGAAATGGGTATAGAGAATTTCCTTGTCTTGGTTCTGATCTTGTTTCACCATTAAGTATGATATATGTAGTTTTCTTTGTAGATAACCTTTATCAGATCTGAATAAGTTTTCTTCATTTCTTAGTTTCCTGAGAGTTTTAATTATGAAACTCATAATCAGTGTTGAATTTTATGAGATAAATATTCTTTATCTGTTGAGATGATCCTTTATTTTCCCCCTCTGTTTTATGTGGTGAATTAAATTGCTTGACTTTTTAAAAATTTTATTTATTTTGTTGCTTAAACAACAGACATTTGTTGTCTCACAGTCTGGAGGCTAGAAGTTTGAAATCAAGCTATTGTCAGGACCATGCTAAGGAAGGCGCTAAGGAAGGATCTATTTCAGGCCTCTTCGGAGCTTCTAGTAGTTCCTCGACTTGTGTCAGCATGACCCCAGTCTTCCTGTGGCATTCTCCTTGTGTACATGTCTGTCTGTGTCCAGATTTTCTCCTTTTTATAAGGATACCAATCCTATTGGATTGGGGCCTACCCTAATAACCTTATTTTAACTTGATAGGGCCTCTGTAAAGGCCATATCCAAATAAGGTCATTTTCTGAGGTACTGGGGCTTAGGACTCCAATATATCTTTTTTGAGTGGGGAAGCTGCACATTATAGCCAATAACAACTTGGTACTAGACATTCATTCAGTGTAGGCAAAACTTACCAATTGGACACCTTGGTGGGGATGAAATAAAGCCAGAATGCTTCATGGCATGCTCATGATAGACATTGCTTGATTTTTGGATGTGAAACCAACTTTCTTTTCTTACATGAGCTTCTCTTGGTTATAATGTATTATCTTTTAAAGAAACACTTCTAAATAACTCACAGATAAAAGAGGAAATCACAGTGGAAATTTGAAAATATTTTAACAGAATAATGATGAAAATGTGATACATTAAAATGTGAGATGCAACTAAAGCAGCTCTTAGAGGGAAATTTATAGCTTTATATGCACACATTCCCAAAGAGGAAAGATTGAAAACTGAGGATTAAGCTTGAACCTCAAGGAAACAGATGGCAAATTAAACCCTTTCAAAAAAAAGCTTCTTTCACTCAGCATGTTTTCAAGGTTCATTCATGTTGCAGCATGTATCAGTACTTCATTTCTTTTTGTGGCTGAGTGATTTCCATTGTATGGATAATACCACATTTTATTTATCCATTTATCAGTTGCTGGACATTTGGGTTGTTTCCAGTTTGGGGCCATTATGAGTAGTGCTTCTATGAGTATTTGTATATGGGTTTTTGTGTCAACGTATGTTTTTAATTCTGTTGGGTATATAGCTAGGAGTGAAATTGCTGGGTCATATGGCAACTCTAGGTTTAATATGTTGAGGAACTGCCTGACTGTTTTCCAAAGTAGCTGCACCACTTTACAATCCCACCAGCCTTTTATGAAGGTTCCAGTTTCTCCACATCCTTGCCAGTACTCATACTTTTCTTTGATTATAGCTGTCCTGATGTGTGTGAAGTGTTATCCTGTTGTGGTTTTGATTTGCATTTCTCTGATGACTAAGGATGTTTATTGCTTACGTACTATTTGCCTTATTGGCCTATTTGTGGAAATGTCTATTCAAGTCCTTTGCCCATTTTAAAATTGGGTTATTTGATTTTTTATTACTGTTTTCATATATTTTACATGTAACAGTTTTTATATATTTTAAATGCAATTCTCTTATCAGATATATGATTTGCAAATATTTTCTCCCAATTTGAGTTGTCTTCATTTCCTTTTGGGTAATTTTTTGTTAATATATGTTTATATTCTGTCAATCTAGATATGCCTGGTTGTAAATGTTATCTTTCCCTACCTGTTTCCTGAATTTTTCTTTTTTCCCCTTATCTCTGTACCTATTTTTCATTCCTCCACTGCTTTTACTCTTACAGTTTTATTTTTCTTTTCCTTTTCTTCATGTACTTTTTTTTTTTGGACAAAGTCTCACTCTGTTGCCCTGGCTAATGTGCAGTGGTGTGATTGTAGCTCACTGTAACTTCCAACTCCTGGACTCAAGGGTTCTCCCACTTCAGCCTCCCAGTAGCTGTGACTGCAGGCGCACCCCACCATGCCCAGCCTTCATGTACTTTTTAACTTCATCTACATTTTTTGTTTATTCATTTCCCCCTACTCTAAATTCCAGTATTGAGAATGAAAATGAGTCCTTTTTCTTTCTTTCTTTCTTTTTTTTTTTTGAAACAGAGTCTTGCTCTGTTACCCCAGCTAGAGTGCAGTGCAGTGGCATGAACATAGATAGCTCACTGGGCTCAAGTGATCCTCCTGCCTTAGCCTTCCAAAGTGCTAAAATTACAGGCATGAACCAGCACACCTGGCTGAAAATTAGTCCCTTTTCCCCTAATATTTCCTAGTAATTGATTTACTAGTATAGATTGTAGCCATTATCAATTTTGTATTATATAAATCCAATAAATATGAAAATTAATCACAGCAAGGATTATTAAATTTTCTATATGTCTTTATTTAAAAATTACATGAAGTATACTGGTTGTTTCTCTTACAAGATAAATTTGCTGTGAGTCTACAATTACATAGTCTCTGTTCTAATTATTAAACTCTCTTTCTCTCTTTTTTTTAAAGATTCACAATGGACAGTATAGAAGAACCTCAGAGAAAAGTCTTTAAAGCTCGAAAAACAATGAGAGTGAGTGATCGTCAACAGCTTGAAGTGGTATACAAGGTCAAAGAAGAATTTTTGAAAACTGATGTCAAGCTGTTAAATGGCAACCATGAAAATGGAGATTTGGACCCAACCTCACCTTTGGAAAATATGGATTATACTAAAGACAAGGAAGAGGTAAATGGCATTGAAGAGATTTGTTTTGACCCGGAAGAAGATAAAACAGAATGGAAAGAAACACCCTGTATCCTAAATGTTAACATAAAAAACAAGCAGGATGATGATTTAAATTGCGAACCTTTGTCTCCTAATAATGTAACTCCTGAACCAGTCTCTAAACTGACCGCTGAACCAGCTTCTGGAGATTTAGCCCCTGGTGATCTGACTGCCAGAGATCTAGCCTCTGGAGTACTGGCCTCTGTTGATCCCACTTCTGGTGATCCCATCTCTAGTGATTGCTCCCCTGGTGATCCTGCCTCTGGTGATTGCTCCCCTGGTGATCCCACCTCTGGTGATTCCAGCTCTGGTGATGCCACCTCTGGTGATACTGCCTCAGGTGATGCCACCTCAGGTGATGCCATCTCTGGTGAACTCGTCTCGGGTGAACCAGTCTCTGGTGATTGTGCCTGTGATGATCCTGCCTCTGGTGACCTGGCCCCTGGAGCACTGGCCTCTGTTGATTCGGGGTCTGGAGCAACGGCCTCTTGTGATCTAGCTTCTGGTGATCCAGCCTCTGGTGATCTGGCCACTGGTGATCCTGCCTCTGGTGATCCTGCCTCTGGTGAACTGGCCTCTGATGATCTGACCACTGGTGAACTGGCCTCTGGTGAACTGACTTCTGAATCAACCTTTGATCCCACCTTTGAACCAAGTTCTATGCCAGTTTGTGAACCAGTTCCCGAAACTGACAGTATAGAACCAAGTAGCAATAATGATGATGATTTTCTTGAAAAAAATTTACATGATGAAAAGTTAGAGCAAATTCAAAGTAAGGACTCAATTGATGAGAAAAATAAAGCTGATAGTAATGTTGATGCTAATGAAGAAACTCTAGAAACAGATGGTACAATTATTTGTTCAGATCTACCTCCTGAAAATGAAAAGAAGGTAGAGGAAGATACTATTACAGAGCTTGCTCTTAGAGAAGAGGCTATATCAAGCAGTATGGAAATTGATCAAGGTGAAAAGAATGAAGATGAAAATTCTGCAGACCTTGTGGAAACCATTAGTGAAAGTGTTGATGACAAAAATGAGAATGTCTTAGAAAATACTGATTCTATGGAAACAGATGAAATCATTCCTATTTTGGAAAAGCTTGCACCTACTGAGGATGAACTTACTTGCTTTTCTAAAACTTCTCTCCTCCCAATTGATGAGACAAATCCAGATTTGGAAGAAAAAATGGAAGGTTCTTTTGGTTCACCATCTAAACAAGAAAGTAGTGAGAGTTTGCCAAAAGAAGCCTTTTTGGTCCTCTCTGATGAAGAGGATATTTCAGGTGAAAAAGATGAGTGTGAAGTTATATCACAGAATGAAACTTGCTCTCCAGGTTAGCATATTATTTAAATTTTTAAGATTTTTATTGACTTTAATGAATTGTTTAATAAAGCATTATTATAAAGTTTTAAATTTCTTTTAGTTGTAGAGAAAGTTGAGAATGGTGGTGACTCTGCAGAAGGATCTAATTTCATAGATTCTTAACTTCATAGAATTTAGAATTACAAAGTGCCCACTCTGTGAGCAACATGTGCTAAGTGCTAAAAAAGGAGATAAAATAAGTAGAAAATATGGCCCTTATAGTCTGAGAATAGAGATAAAATGGACCACCATAATGCTGAGATAGTGAAGTTAGTACATAATTGATCAGAGTCCTAGCAATTGTCCTTTCTTGCTGTCACTTAGGGAACAAATAATTTAGAATCCAAAAGCCTGCTACTTTGTTTCAAGTGTAAAATATCATATTTTCAATTAATTTTCCCAATTAAATCTTATTCTTTAATATTCTGTGTCCAGGGAATGACACCACCATTGTTGTAAGCCAGAAAGCTTAAAGCTTGATTATCTATTCAATAAAGACTTTACCCATTTGCTTCCTCAGCCCTCTGGATTCTTCCTACTCAACCTGCTCTCTTCCCCTCATCTTCCGAATAATCTCCCTATAACCAATTCTTTATGTTTGGTTGTCCCTCTCTTTCATTAGTTCCCTTTTACTTTTAGGTTGATTCAAACTCCTTATGTAAAAAGTATATAAACTTCATGATTTGTTCAATATCTGTCTGTCCCATCTCTTTTATTATTCCCAGAGAAAAAGAGAATGAGAAAAATTCTACTTTGCTTTTGTGGTCACACTCAAAAACATTATTCCTGCATGAAACCTTCTCAGTCTTCCTCAGATTGGCGTGAATACCTTTCTGTTCCCATTGTATCATATTCTCTCAGATTTAGACATCTATGGAAGGAGTTACCTAGCTAACATGAAACACTGCTTTGTTCAACGATTAGAAAACAAAATGGTGGCAGAGCAAGGAGATACAGAAAAATTTCTTCCCCAGTATATCATACCAGCTTTTGGAGGTCAAAATTTTTTTCTTATTTAAAGATTACATTTTATTTCCAAAGTACATTCAACTAAACTTACAGAGAGACAGTTCAGGCCTTTCTTGGTTCTAGAGATTTGAAGATAAAATTTATTTTTTTATTTTTTTGAGACAGAGTCTCACTTTGTTGCCCTGGCTAGAGTGCTGTGGTGTCAGCCTAGCTCACAGCAATCTCAAACTCCTGGGCTCAAGTCATCCTCCTGCCTCAGTCTCCCAAGTAGCTGGGACTACAGGCGTGCGCCACTATGCCCGGCTAATTTTTTTGTATGTGTATATTTTTTAGTTGTCCAGCAAATTTCTTTCTATTTTGTTAGTAGAGACGGGGTCTCGCTCTTGCTCAGGCTAGTCTCGAACTCCTGAGCTCAAACGATCTTCCCGTCTCGGCCTCCCAGAGTGCTAGAATTATAGGCGTGGACCACCACGCCCGGCCTCTGTTCTCTTTATATGGCATTAGAATCTGTTGCATGTCTTGTGTTGCTGGTGCATTTACTAAGATATTACTTTAATCTGTTTCTTTATTCTTGACCATTTTTTTTTTGGAGGCAGAGTCTTACTTTGTCATCTAGGCTGGAGTACAGTAGTCTCCTCATAGCTCACTGCAGCCTTGTTCTCCTGGACTTAAATGATCCTCCTGCCTCAGTCTCCAGAGTAGCTAGGAGTATAGGAGTGTACCACCATACTGAATAATTTTTCTAATTTTTTATGTCTCTCTTGCTTAGGCTGGGCTCAAACTCCTGGCCTCAAGTGATCTTGCCTCAGCTTCCCAAAGTTCTAAGATTACAGGTGTGAGCCACCACGCCCCTCTTGACCAATTTTTAATGTCTTCAGAACACAGTATTATTACATAGAAATACTTAAGTCTGGTTTCAGTATGGGTTCTTCCTTCTAGCTATTAAACATTTATGTGTATATTAATAGGAAAATATCATAAACCTGTCATTTCAGTCACTTATTTAGCAAATTTGTTTTAAATGTAGCAAGTTAGGATGTGTATGAGCAGCAACAAAAATAATGAAAGATAACAGGAAGCAAATAGAAAAGCAATTTTAATTTTACAAAAGTAGGAGAAAGAACTAAAAAAGTATTGCAGATACCTTAATAGGCCTGAAGACACTACCAATTGTGGCATAATATATAATGAATAATAACTGATACTAAATTATTAAAATCATAGTCTATTTAAGAAGGCTAGCAAAATAAAGATTTCTCTCTCTGGGAAACTTCAGACAACACTAGAGGAAATATATCTATTAGTCATACCTTCCATGTACTCTCCATACCATATACTTTGCTCTAGCTACCATTCCATGTCTTTCCTCTCAATGCCATTCTTCAAGTTATGTTAGCAAAGCTAGCACCATTTCTTCTTCTATTAACCTTCTCTACTTGCTGTTTAAAAAAATACTACTATTTCTTAGTAAGATTTTTGAGAAAAAAAATCTGTTTTAGAGTAAACCAGATTTTAAACTCTGATGTAATTTCCTTGCAAATTTTTATTCCAGATTTTAAAAAATCTGTGGTTGATTTTTTTCCCCCTGTCCCTTGAATCTTTAAGATAAATACGATAAACATGAAATGAGGCTAATAAGGATAATTGCATGGGAATAGAATTCAAGGTTTCCTTTTATTTTTGCTTTAGGTTAGTAGTGATAGAAATGGCATGATTTAATCAATCAAAATTTACCAATGATTTGTTGTCACTATTTATTGTATTAAGCTAAAATCCTTTATCATCTGAACCCATTTATATTTAGCTATTACTTCAATGGTTGGCTTCTCTTTGTGGAGCTTCTTAATCCTATATACTGCTGTATAAGTTGCAGATTTTTCTTTTTAGAGTTGAGGGAGACCAAAAATAAAGCAGGTTTCGGCAGGAGAAATATAGGAGGAAGATCAGTTTCAAATGACTACTATTGCCCAAGTTAGATAATATATGTCTGGATTTCAGAGCAGAGGCTTGAATTGCAAGAAAAATTTAGGAATAGGTAGCATATAGACATTAGTTGAAGTGGAATGACTAGATGAAATCACCTCAGACAGAGTGAGTATAAAAGGAGAGGAGAAAAGATCCCAGAATTGAGCTCTTGGCATTCCACATGTTTAGAGGTTGGGGAGATAAGGAAGAACCAGCAAAGGAGATCAAGAAAGAACAGCTGTTGAGGTAGGAAGAAAACCAAGACATTTTGATATTACAAAAGCTGAGTAAAGAGACTATTTTGAGGAGAGAGTAATTAACTGTTTAGTATATCAAATGTTGGTATGTGTCCGAGTTGGATGGCAGAGAAATATTTAACAACCTGGAGATCATGGGTGACTTTGACAAGAGGCAGTTTTGGTGAATGATAGAGTGGAAAGCCTGATTTGGATTTCAGAGAGAATGGGAGGGGAAGAATGTGAGATAATAAAATGTAACTTTTTTTCTCTGAATTTTGCTTTAACAAGTAGCACAAAAATTCATATGGAGGATATTATTTGCAACTTTGTGTTGGTTAAATAAGACTTTAAGAAATTTCTGGAAGAAATTGGCAGTCATGCCACATTTTTCTGACATGTCTGTGAGGTTGAGAATCTTAATATGTTAATTGCCTTATTGTAGTTTCTTATCTATGAATTGCCTTTTCATCTCCTTTGCCCATTTTTCTAATGGGTATACCGCTGTCTTTAATTAGTCTGTAGGAATTTCTTGTTTTGTTTTAGATATTTTCATGGAACCAGTAATCTAAAGCAGGGAATTGGCATGCTATGGGCTTGTGAGCCCCATTTGTTTTTGTAATTAAAGTTTTATTGGAACATACCCATGATCATTTGTTTACATATTACATATTGCTTATTGCTGATTCCTGCCACAAATATAGAATTAAGTAACTGTATCAGAGACCATGTGGCCCACTGAAAATACTTGGTTTTTTTTGGCCATTTACAAAAAAAGTTTTCTAACCCTTGATCTAAGGCAGCTGTTTTTGTCTATATTGCCTTAAGATAAAGTTCTATATGGTATAATTCTAAAAATGAGAAATTTAAGTTTCCTAATGTAAATTCTATCTTGTAATCCTTTACAAATACGCTTTTCTACCTTTACTTAATGGAACCTTATTAAAGATAATAGGCATCAGATAGGTTTTAAACAGATAGGCATTAAATTTGCCTCAGTTCTTTCTCAAAGTTTTTAGGGGTACCAAAATTACAAGATCTGGCACCTGTCCTTAGTGACCTTACTGTCTAGTATCGTTGTAAGGAAAGAATACCACACATAGAACCATGAAAACTTGCCAACTTGTGATGAGGCTATACTCGAGAAGACCAGAGGGATTACAACAGAAACATACCTGTGAATAAGGACAGATTCTAGAAAAGACATTATTAATCTAATTATTTGGATGAGTTTCAAGAGTCCTGAGAACTACCTGAAATTATATATAAAATTATTTGTGTGTCAGGGCCTTTGATTATTATTCTGGGTTGATGGGGGCCCACTCTCAGATTCTCTAGAGGCTTTATGGTCAAAAGAAATTAAAGAAATAAAGAGCCTTATCCCTCTCTGTAGAATCTGTTAATACCATTTCTCTTATCCCAAGTTCTTTCCATTACATAAAACTTTATCATAACTTTTAGTTTTGTGAATCTATTCTATAATCCCAATGAGTGTTTTTATTTAAGTATTGAGAATCCAGTAGTATCATCTAGGTATATTTGGAAAATGGGAATTGGATGATAGGAGGAAGTTTTGAGTAAAATGAAGGAATCTCAAGCTAAATCTCACATATCTGTAAGAAAGGAGAGGCAACTAACATATGCATAAATGAGGCAGATCAAACCAGGCCAATTTACTGTGCCGTGTTCTGGATGCTGTGGCTTGCAGTTACTCTAATTGGAGGCATGGCTAATTTTGTGCTTTGGGTGATGTGAGGATTTGCTAAATAAAGACTATGTAAACCTTTTATCTCAAGCAACCTAATTACTCTGTGTCTCTGGAAACTCTGGGGACTAGGAAGTTCAGGAGTTTCTAACTGTCAGTGTTAAAATCAGGAAGAAATGGAAAAAAATATATAGAAAAAAATACATTGTAATGAGTTTGTCAACTATCTACAAGAAAGCAAAACAAATTTTCATTTCATTAAAACTGGGGTTGAGAGATGAGATCTTAAAATATTTATAATGAGCAAATGGAAAGTTAATTTTCTAATACTCATTTATTTTAAAGTTCAAAATAGTTTTAGTAATCTTTATGTACTGTACTAGCTTTTTTTGTGCTATCTTAGTGTGAATAAAATATTTATTAGAACCTTAATAGGTTCATCAGTGATCCTGTTTTCTGCCTATTTTCACCTAACAGGTCTTCTAAATTTTTTTAACCTTGACTTCTGTCCTCAGGGCTGTTGTGATTAAAACCCTGATATTTGGAGAAGAAATGTCATATTAAAGTCTTTGTATAGTGTGACATACCTTATGTTGCTTATTTAATTTTAGTTGTAGAATATGATGCAGCAGCATACTTTATTGAAGCCACTGAGAAGCTACTTGCAGTGATGTAAGGGGGAAAAAATAGAAATTCAGACATTAGTGATTTATTATAGTCCCATTATCTCCCATTTAATGATTATGTTATTTGAGGAGGACAGATTTATTGATCAAAGGCCATTTCTGGTTCCCTTGAGATTTTGTTTGTTGTAACATAATTCCATAGACATTTTTAGCAATCTTTTTGGTAGCATTCTTTGTTATATATTATATGCCTCTTGTGAAAATTACTTAACCTTTGCGAATTTTACTTTCCTCATCTATATGATGGCAAAAAATGCTGTTTACAGTGTAGGATTATATTGAGGCTATGAAGTTATATATATCAAGTGCCTGCCTCAGTTGTTGGCACTGTTAGCAAAGTAAGTATTATTTTTAAGTAAAGTTTTTATTATATTTAGAATAGCTTTTCAATTCCTTATTTATGAACTAGCCCATAACCATTAAAGTAACTTAATGATTCAACCTGTCTGGTCAAAATATTAAGTATTTTAAATTTGTCAGTAGTTTGTAATTTTTTTTTTTATAATTATTATAGCCACTATTCTAGTTTTAGTAGTTGAATATAAAGGAATCTAAATGCTTTCACATGTTATTAATCTTATTGGTGACAGAAAATTACTGAATAAGATTCTTTCTTTTAAAATCTATACTGATAATTTTTTCCCATGTAGAATTTGTAATGAATTGTAGAACAGTTGAATGTGGACTTGGTCATTCATTTCTATCAGTTTCTGCTCCCTTTCTGCCCGAAAAATTTTACATTTTGGGACTCTCATTTCATAAAAGGTTAGTTTGGTAACTGGATAGTAACCAAAAATGTAAATTAATGAGCTGTTATGAATCCCAATCAAAGTAAGGTTTCCTTTTTTATATTTGTTACAGCAGAAGTAGAAAGTAATGAAAAGGACAGCAAACCTGAGGAAGAAGAACAAGTAATACATGAAGAAGATGAAAGACCTTCTGAGAAAAGTATGCATGTACAAAATAAACTTGCATTAGTTTGAAAAATAATAATTAATTGTTTCTGTATTTAAGGCCATGGAATATCCTTTTCTGCCCATGAAATAAATGATTGTTAACTTTTGCAATTTAAGTAAGCCACAATTAAATCATTTCATTGATGGCTAACTCAAGAATCTCTGAAAGTATTCCTTCATACACTTCAATATTTTATTTTGTTTATTTATATATTTTATTGTTTCACAAGAAAGATTTAGCTAAATATATGATAAGGTATTGAGTATCTTGAGAAATTGTTTTAGATATATGTTTAGAATGGGACGATAAGAATTTTGTCTAGGCTGATATAAGTAAATGGAAGTATGTGTTTCAGTCTACTTAAGGTTCTTAAGTTTCATGGGAGGGGGAAATGACAGACTATTATTAGGTTTATAGAAAGATTGGACTAGAAGTCAGGAAACCAGGGTTCTGTAACTCTCCCTGTCATGCTGCTCTCCATGTATGAACATGGGTAAGTGATAATTATAAGAGAAGTTGTAGAATAGAACTAGATTTTTAAAAATAGGCACATAAGTAGGGATATAGAGTGAGATAGACAAGGACAGCTATAGTCATATAATACCATTTGCCTTTAAAAAGTGTAGAAATTGTAGTGTTTTAATTTTTTTAGGTATTGCAAAAGAAACCAGATAAAATTTACCTGTGATCTCTTGAATCTTAACAGTATTTGAAATAGAAATTTTCTTTCTTTTTTGAGACATAGTCTCACTCTGTTGCCCTGGCTGGAGTGCCATGGTGTCAGCCTAGCTCACAGCAACCTCAAGCTCCTGGGCTCAAGCAATCCTTCTGCATCAGCTTCCCGAGTAGTTGGGACTACAGGCATGCGCCACCATGCCCGGCTAATTTTTTCTATTTTTGTTAGAGATGGGGTCTCGCTCTTGCTCAGGCTGGTCTCGAACTCCTGAGCTCAAACAATCCACCCATCTAGGCCTCCCAGAGTGCTAGGATTATAGGCGTGAGTCACCGTGCCCAGCCTGAAATAGAAATTTTCTAAGTGAAGATTTTTGAGTATATATTCTTTGCCAAATGTACTTTTATAATGATATTAATTTTATTATTTTTATATAGTTGAAATTCATTAGGATATGTTGAGAATAACTATTATTATGTTATTTTCCTAAGGTGATGATTATTTTTTCTGTATTTACTGAAGAGGAAGAATTAAATGTTATTAGAAATCTATGATAGAACAAATAGTTTGTCAGAGGATTCATATATGCACTATGAAATTTAGCTAAGGGAATGAATATTAGATTTGTTTTTTTACCTCTGCCTGGCATAATTGTTAGGTAGTTCTCCATCTTAATATATTTTCAAGGAAAGAATGTTCTATATTCACAGTGTGCATTGCTTAACAATTAGGAGATTCTTATTTAGCATATTGAAATCATTTCAAGTTTAAAGCTAAAAGCTATACACCTATTTTTCTGATCTCAAGAACAATTTATAAAATAATTGGTTAAGAATGCTATTGTAATAGATAGAAATAATATTTTGCTGAGGATATTTTTCTGATCTCAAGAACAATTTATAAAATAATTGGTTAAGAATGCTATTGTAATAGATAGAAATAATATTTTGCTGAGGATAGATAATAGACATTAAGGTCTATAATAAAAACACCTGACTGAACATTGTGGGTTTTGTTCTCAGATGAGTTTTCCAGAAGAAAACGGTCTAAATCAGAGGACATGGACAATG
Source organism: Lepilemur ruficaudatus (assembly GCA_963574885.1). Lineage (NCBI taxonomy): Eukaryota > Metazoa > Chordata > Mammalia > Primates > Lepilemuridae > Lepilemur > Lepilemur ruficaudatus. The sequence goes on from CAUYRT010076479.1 coordinate 90,582, forward strand.
TACAGTCCAAACGTCGACGATACATGGAAGAAGAATATGAGGCAGAATTTCAAGTAAAGATTACAGCCAAAGGAGACATTAACCAGAAGCTTCAAAAGGTATTATAGGTTATGTTAAAAGCCATATTGAATAAAAGCACCGCCATCTTTCTTCTTTTAGGTTTTGACATTATTTTGTGTTTTACTGTTATATCTGGTCTCTCATAGAAAGAGAGAACTTAAAGTGGTTGGGCTCAAAGTATATTATTACTCTCTGTGATAATTTAATTTTAAAATTCTTTCTGACTTCTTTTTGGCTACATAATTTTTTTAGAGATGATAATGATTATCAGAATGGTTCTGGAGATACGATGACTTCTTCCTTTATTTGCTTTAATAATAAAAGCGAATATTGTTTTTTAGCTTTTCTTTTTTTACTTACTGTATTGAACTTTATCTTATAGTGAAAAAGAAATATTAGAGTTTTACATATTAACATTTTATTTCGTTAAAAATTATTTTTAGCTCTGCTTCATCCATGTTGATACACATATATTAATATTTTAATCTTTATAATAAGCTGATTTTATGGTTGTAACTCGGTACATTCTAAGCTCTTTTTTATGTCCTTTAAGGTTAGTATTAAAAATGGTAGAGTCAGTGCTTTAGAAAAAAGGAGTACGGAAAGGAACATTTAAAGTACAGACTTAAAAACATTGAAAAATTGGCTGGGCATGGTGTGGGCATGCCTATGATCCCAGCTACTCAGGAGTCTGAGGTGAGAAGATTGCTTGAGCCCCCAGGAGTTGGAGGTTACAAGTAAGCCATGGTCATACCACTGCACTCTAACCTGGGTGACAGAGTAAAACCATGTCTCAGAAAAGAATAAATAAGATATTCAGTATTTTTTATATTTTTCAAAGCATTCTCACAAAGTTTATGGCAAATTCTTTTTGTAAGAGAGGGATACAAAATGCAAGTGATACTGGTTTTTTAAGGTCTTATATATTTAATGATGAAATTATAAATAAGTGTTAGACCAACGTTCTTCCACTAAGATCAAATATCTGCACTTTCTAGAAAAAGGATTAGTGAGGCAGTAAAAAAGTGGCTTTTTTTCCTTCTCCATTTCTTCTCTTTGGCATATGGAGACAATAATGCTTACTCATTCTTTCCTATAGAGCTGTTAGAATTATGAAGGTGGCTATGTGAAAGAATTTTGAAAACTTTCGTGTGTACTGAGAGTTTAGTTCTTTAGAACAGTATTACTCAAGCATGGTTCATGGATGTGTACCAGTGTCCTATTTGTTGTGGGTCCATCATGAGATAATATGGAGATTTTGAGTAAGCATTTAGAAATGTTATAGAAATTTGATATTACAGTGACATTCTTAGTGTATCTTATAAAAATATCAATCTGTAACCGAAGTTTTAAAAGCTGATCCTTTAAGTAGTTTGAGCATGAAATATTATACCTTGAAATTATTTTCAAAATTTTACCCTCTTGAATTCTTCTATTTTTAGTATATATTACCCTCTTGAGGTAGATATTATATATGTAGAAGTGGAGAATTTTAGCAGATAGCTAAATCTGCTATGTGTTAATGGGTTCTAGCATGTTTTATTCATTAAATTAGTTAATACATCATAACTGTCTTACTGAACATTTGCTGCTTGCTGGAATGCCTTCTTTGCATAACAAAGGAATATATATTTCTTTAGGTTATACAATGGTTGCTGGAAGAAAAATTGTGTGCACTACAGTTTGCTGTATTTGATAAGACTTTGGCAGAATTGAAAACACGAGTGGAAAAGATTGAATGTAACAAGAGGCATAAAACAGTTCTTACTGAACTGCAGGTTTGTACACTGATTTGAATTATATACCCATGTGTCATCATTTTTATAACTTATTTTCTGGGATATATATTTGAAGTTGTCTGTAAAATAATTTAAATTCTAAATATAAGCTTGTATTAGTTTGCTAGGGCTGCTGTAAAGAAAGTACTGTTAACTGGGTGGTTTAAACAACAGAAATGTATTGTTTGATAGTTCCGGAGGCTAAAAGTCCAAGATAAAGTGTCAGCAGTATTGGTTCTTTCTGAGGGTTGTGCTGGAAGGAAGAATCTGATCCATCCCTTTCCTTTAGCTTCTGTTGCTGACAATGGTTGGTGTTCCTTGCCTTGTGGAAACATCACCCTGATCTCTGGCTTTATTCTCACACAGAGTTATCCCTGTATGTGTCCAAATTTCCCATCAGATTAGCAGACTCACCCTACTCCAGTATGACTGATTATAGTATGAGTCTTCTTAACTACCTTTGCAATGACCCTGTTTCCAAATAAGGTCACATTCTGAGATGCCAAAGGTTCAGACTTATGAACTTTTAGGGGACACAGTTGAACCTATAACAGAGACTCAGAAATTACTGTACCTAACTGTGTGTTTCTTAATTTTTTCTCCATCATTGAAAAAAGGCTAGTATTTAGCATACCATGATAAGTACTAAATAAGTATTTGAGAAGGAATCTTTTTGTATTAGTCTACTTCATTTTGTGGACCTTATGTTTCAAATATGTTAGTGCTAATCCATATTTATTAATTACTACTTTTCATTTTTATTAAATGGAGCTATATATTAACATACAGTGCCAGAGCTTCTGGTTAGCTGAAATGAGCATGTAGTTACATGCTATAGTAATCTATTTTATTCCAAAACTAAGAAACTGGAAATTTGAATCAGTACATTCATTCTGTCATAAGTAAAAGTATCATTTCTATTAGGCTATTTTAAATATGAACGTAGTCTAAAGATGCTGAGTTGTAAAACCACTTATAGAGCCTTATTTTATAAATGAGAGAAAAGTGATCCATGAAAGTTAAATCACAATTTCAGTTATGAATCAAATTGTAACCAAATATGACTAGAATTGGGTGAATTATATCTCCCAGGCTAAAGTTATTTCCTTGATTTCATACTGTCAATTTTGTTTGATGTGATACTTTATTAATAATAAGGCCTTTGTATTTTTACTACATCATTTAGGGTAAAACTAGCCCTGTTTCTCATATTTAGCAGGTTTTTTTAAAACTTCATTTTACTAGTACTATTGAAAATCTTGAATTAAATCTGAAAATGTCTGACTATATAAAAAAAAAAGAATAATTTCATTAATTGTTTCTCATCAGTCCCATGGCTTCAGTTATGATTTCATGTTTTTAAAACCTGAGTTTTTGACTCCTATATTCTCACTTAAGGTGCAAGTCCAGATTCTCTTAACATTTAACAGGCATTGCACTTGGTGGGGTTTTTTTTTTTTGTAGTCTCAGACTCTGAATCTTTCCAACCCCAAACCAGTCATCTTCACTACAAATGTTCCTCTTAGTGACAATTTCTGAATTCTTGGAAAACCCTTGAGGGAATGTCTTCACATTACTCCTCTTATTGAGAGTTCATAAGTTCTTATAAAATGATCCCTCTCAATCACTTCACATACAGATTGAGTTGCCACGTTACAACTTCTTCATTTTCTAAAAATATCTATCTCAGTTCTTTTCACTTTTCACTAGGCCATCATTACCCAATTCCTTGATTATAGTAACAACCTTTTATGTGACCCCTCTGGTACTAGTTTTTAAGTTTTTTCTGGTCCTTCCATAGCCTTGTAATAATCTTTCTGTAATACTGCTTTCTTCTTTCTCTTCTGTGTAGTCCAGGCTCCTCAATGTGTACCAGTCAATCCAGTATTCATTTTTGATTTTTAATTTGAATCTCCTAATTTTTGATCTACTCTTCGAGTGATGTGTTATCTACAATTTCTTGATAATGTCTTTTGATACACAGAAATTTTAAGTTTTCATGAAGTCTTATAATTTCTGCCTTTTAATTGTTGTGTTTAATCTATTTACATTTAGAATAGTTATTGATAAAGAGAGACTTCTGCCATTTCATTTTTTTCTATATGTCTTATACCTTTTTTGTTCCTCATTTGTTCCACAGACTGCTGCTTTCATGATTGATTTTTCCTAGTGTATCATTTTGATTCCCTTCTTCTCTTTCTATATGTCTTCAGTATTTTCTTTAGTGGTTACCCTGGAGATTACACTTAACATTTTAATTTTATAGCAATTAGGTTTGAATTAATATCTACTTATTTTCAATAGCATACAAAACTCTTGTTTCTTTATAGCTCTGTCCTCAAATGTACTGTTGAGCTCTTCTAGTGAATTTCAGTTATTGTACTTTTCACTTCCAGAATGTGTAATTGTGTTCCTTATGTAACTTCTTTTTATTACTCATATTCTCCATTGGTGAGACCTAATTTTTTTATTTTTTAAAAAAATTCTTTGTCCATAGCTTCCTTTAACTTTTTTGAGCAGATTTAAAACAGTCGATTTGTCTTTATCTAGTAAGTCCAATACCTGAGCTTCCTTCAATTCTTTTTTTCCTGTGAATGAGCCATACTTTCTTGTTTCTTTGCATACTTCCTATTTTTTTTTGTTTTTGTTGTTGCAAATTAGATATTTCAAATACTATTCATAGGTTGAGTATCCCTTAAAATCTGAAGCCTCCAAAGTCTCAAACTTTTTGAGCACTGACATGATGTGAAAAGGAACTGCTCACTGGAACATTTCAGATTTTGGATTTTTAAACTAGGAATGCTCAATCAGTAATCATATTGCAAATATTGCAAAACCTGAAAAAATCCCAAATCCTGGATCCATTTCTGGTCTCAAGCATTTAGGTTAAGGGATACTCAACCTGTATTATAATGTGGCAACTCTGGAAATCAGATTTTTTTCCCCTTCCCAGGGTTTGGTTTTGCTACTCATTGAGGGTGGTTGTTTGTTTAATGACTTTTCTAGACTAATTTTTTAACTTTTTTTCCCCCTAAACTAGCTTTTCTGATGTTTTGGAAAGTATGTATATTCTTTGTCATGTGTGTCCACTGCAAGGCCTGTGTTTCATTATCCTAGCAGTCAGCAGGTGTTACCTTAAATGCCTGGATCCAAAAGAAGAAAAAAAGAAAAAGAAAAAATGTGTTCTTCCATTCTTTGTAGATTGGCTCTGTGTTGGGGTACTCCTTCAAAGCTTAGCCAGGCCTTTTACAACTTGCCTTATCCAACCTGCTTTATCTTTTATTACTTGCTTGCCTTGAATCTGAATGCCAGCCAGAGCCTGAAAACTTAGGGTCTTTAAAGGCCTTTTCTGAGCTCTGCATCCTACTCTGGTCACATGCATAGCCTTCTCCATTTCTTGGTATGTGAAAAGAGTTTTACAAGTCTCCTTTCCCCCATATATCTCCTTTCTCATCCTTTTCCTTTCCAGGCCTTTTTGTTTATTGCTTTTCTCCATTTTTGTCCTTTGTTCCAGGCTGCTGTAGACAATATCTGTGCCTTTAAATATTTAGGAGAAAAGCTGTTAGGGAGAGCTGCCCCGGCCTTGGGAGTTGCTCAGAGTTTGATGAAACAAAGGCTTTTGTGTTGGTCCTTCAAGTAGTTACTGATTAGGTCAGCCAATACTCACAACCACAATTGTTTGGAAATAAGGTCTATATTGCTTCCTTTGGCACTAGCAACCTGCACCAGGTGTCCCAGTGCCATCTGCATGGCTGTTGCTGAGCTGGGTGTGGGGAATGATAAATAGGCAATTTAGAAGGCCACACTGCTCTCTTATCACAAAACAGCAGTTTCATCCTCCCTAAGTCTTCCTCTGGTGGTTGTAAGTTTTGACTAGATTCCAGAGTTGTGCAAAACTTGCTTCTGACAATGGCATGCTCATTAGTTGCTTTGGGAAGGGACTGAACCCTGGAGCTCCCTACTCAGCCATCTTTTGGTGACATCACTCATTCTGTTCCACTATTTTTTGATAATTATTACTTTCAGTTTCTCTACCATTTAAAGTCTATATCACATACTTCAGCAAATAATTATATACTTTGTTAAATTATTTACTATTTTTTAGGTTCAACTAACAATAAACTTCTTAAAAATATTACCATGTATGTATACTACTCTGTATCTCACTTTAATAGCTGAGCACATGTTCTTGTTTTGCATGTATATTCGTTTGTGTATTACATCTGACTCACTTTGGCAAAAGACAGTAAGAATTTGGTAAAATTCAAAGTTAAAACACATTTGAAAATAGTCAAGTATGGCTTAGATGTTTTGCTTTAATGAATAAATAATTTAACATACATAATCATTAATTTTAGTATTAGTGACCTCTTTTTTTTAACACTAGTTACCAAAAAAGACTTTTAAAGGCCATATGATCATTTTGCTGTAGTATAAAATTTTACTGTATGTTTAAAAATTTGGTGAGAAATAGAATTGAGTAATATAGACTTTAGAGCAAAGTTCATAAAGTTCTCTATTCTACTGTCATGTTTAATGTGCAGAGTTCTCTGTAGATAAAGAAATTAGATTTTTTAGATTTTTAAACTATTTATTTTTATGCATTAATTTTTAAAAGGGACTAATTTGGGATTATTTATAGTCATTTTAATGTTTTGAATCATTATTGGCTTGATAGGACTTTTGTTCACCAGACTTATTAAACCCTGGTTTTAATAATTAGCTCCTTTTCTCTATAGCAAAAAGGTTTTTAAAAACAAGAACCATTTTCAACATTGGAATATATGGCTAACGCCAGTAGATTTTATGACAAATAAAAAGTGCTGAACATATAGAATTGGTTATAGATAATTTTCTGTATAGTTTAGGGATTGGTTGTTTCCTGAATAGTGAAAATTTTATGTATTTTAACTTTTTCAGAGATGTTAAATTGTAAGGTAAGTCCCAACGGTTATTTCCATGATTTTTATCATTTAAGCAGAAGGATGTATAATTTTTAGGTTTATATGTCTTTGTTGCATTGTCAGATTAGAACTGTAGTAACTTCTATGAAAGCCCTAAAATGCTAACAATTATCATTTTTTGTTCATTCGGTAGCAACTATGTAGCGCAATTACCAAGAAACAGTTAGCTTTTCTACCCCTTCAAGGCCTTGCCTCCCCCTAAAACATACTTCCAGATAATTTCAAAGAAGTAACAAAATGGAAATTCTCAACTCTTTAGACTAGAACTATAATAAAGAATGGCATATAGAATTGCATAAAGAATTGCAAAACCTATAGGTTAAAGCTAAAGCAATATTCAAAGGGAAATTTATAACCTTAAATTCATTATTCACAAACAGAAATGGTAGAGAAACATTATGTGTTCATCTCCTATTCTAGGGTAAAACAGTAATAACAAATGAAACCTCAAGCATATGGAAGGAATTAGTAAAAATAACAAAAACGAAACCTTTCTTGAAGATAAGGCAACAGCTTATTATTTTGTGAGAAGATTAAAGGTAGATAAATCAGATCAATTGAACAGTTTGTCCCTGCAGGTGAAAGTCTTCGGTTAAACTGTTTGTCCCTGTGTGTCCTGACGGTCCTATAGATCATATAGAACTGGCATTTACCAAGGTTTCTTAGCTTCCTTCCTTGAAGCAGCATATTTTGCTATTGGCGGCTCTTAAATGTTCCTCATGTCGCCAACTCTTTCAGTAAATGGTACAATGCCAATGCAAAGACAGCTATTTGTAGAAATAGGTTCCCAGTCATCATGGGTCTCCTTCTGAAAGGGAACTTTTTTCAAAAATTTTAAATTTCCCTTAACATGTGGCTTCATCTTCTATTCTTATGGTCTACGGAAGTCACAGAGAAAGCGACTACTGCTGTTACTGTAATTTCAGCCCATACTGTAGTTGATATCTGTAATTTCTGTTGTGAAGCATGCAAGCATTTCTTTGAACTGTATCCATTACAGCTTAGTGGTCCAGGTCATTACTTGCAAATTGATGAGTCCTGTTTTAGCCACAAAATCAAGTATCATTGCAGTCATGTTCTGGATAGGGAAATATGGGCTTTTGGTATTGTAGATACTAACCATTGTACAGCTATTGGTTATTTGGAAATTGTTGGTGACCATTCTGCCCAAACTTTGCTGCCTATTTGGCAACATATAGTTCAGCCTGATTCTACCATTCACTCTGATGGACTGTGTATAATAATACACAGTTCAGGATTCAGGACATCCAGTCCTATGGGAACAAATGTAAAGCAAAGTGTAAGACCATGACAGGAGTTCATTGACATACATTAGATTCATATTTGACTGAATTTATGTGACATTATCAATTTGAAAATAATGCTCTCATTCCTCTTCTATTGCACATATCAGAACAATTTTCTGTTAACTAATGTGACATTTTGACTTTCATGTTTTAGTACTGTTTGTACCCAGGGACAAATCTTCAATTGAATACATCTAAGACAAATTGTTCAGTTGGTTCAATAAATCTTTCACTTAGAAACAAGTACAAATAAACTACACAAGGATTGGAAAAGGAGACAAATAAAGATCCAGAGGAGATTCCTTAAGAACATTTTTATGTTAGGATCTTATACCAATGAAATCTATTTTATCTAAAAAGGAAGTAGAAAACCTGAAATTTTGAGTGTCTTTATTAAAACTGTGGTCAAAGATCTATTTCCAAAGAAGTCATTGGGCCCAGAAAGCTTTGGGAGAAAATTTTGACATATCTGTGAAGAACAGACAATTCACATCTCATATATACTGGTCCAGAGTATTGAGAAAGATGAGGCCTCATTTTATGAAGCAAACTTTACTGTGAAGTTCTATAGCACAAAAAGAAAACATAGTCCAGTTTTACTCCTGAACATGGATTCCTCTCGTGAATGTAAGGCTGGTTCAGTATTAACAATTATATTTGACTATGTTAACAGAGAAAAGGTGAAAAATAGTATGATTGCGTTAGTAGATGCCAAGTAAGGATTTGTTAAAAATTCATCCAGCCATTCATGGGAAAAATAGGAGGGAAATGCCTTGAACCTTATAAAGGGTAGCTATCAGAAACCAGTTGTAAATATCATATTTAATTGTGGATCATTGCAAATATTTCCATTAAAGTTGAGAATTAGACAATGCCTACTAATAAATGCTGCTGTTTAGAGCATTGGTGATAGTCTTGGGCAATACAATGAGACAGAAAAAAAAAATGAGTAATGATTGGTAAATGAGAACCCAATAGAATTAACTTGGCAAACTGCTGAATGAAGAAGGAAATTTACCAACTGCCTCATATAAAAATAACATACTCTAGTAGCTTTCTTATACATCAACAACCAGTTAGAAAATATAATGAGAAAAAGGTTTCTTCACATATGGTAGTTATTTAAAAGTAAGTCAGTACTTAAGAATAAACCTAAAAAGAAAATTTTAAGACGCTTATAAAGAAAAAGGACAGAAAAAGAAAACATGAGTCACCAATGATATACCTTGCTCCTAGATAGGAGGACTTGATTCTTTTCAAATCACTATACAGTACAAATTCAGAATACTTAAAATTTCAACTGGATTTTTTAAGGAAGTAGAAATGCTGTGAACACACCTTAGAATACAATATTCCATTGTTTATGACTTAGAAAATGCAATTTTAAGTAGTTTTAACTGACAATAGCTATTTTACTTTTTCTTTCAGTCTCTCTCTACTTAATCCTCCCCACCAATGAAGTGAATCTATAGCAGCCTACTGCAGAAGATAGTTTTGAATAATAGATAATGTGTCGGTTTATTCACTTACTTTTTTGGGTACTAATATTTTGTTATTAGGCCAACTTGATGCAAGATTAACTTGTTTTATTTCTTAGGAGATTTCTCAGTACATATGCAAAGAAATTATTGGTTTATCCATTTTGGCTAAACAAGGCCCAATGTGTCTGATTCCCAACAATTTATGTGACTTATATTTAAATAGCTACCATTGTTCCATTACATAAGAAATTATACGTATACGTAAGGAAGAAACCAAGAATAAAGGAAATAGAAGTAATAACCAAAGGCAAAAATAGAATATTACTTTTCTGAACTTAAAAAAAGAAATGTTTATGCGTTTTTAAAAAGTCTCACAGAATACTTGCCAAACTAGAGACCCACTCTGAGACACATTATGGTAGATATTTTGAATTATAATAAAAATTGTACAGTTTTCTGTGTAAAACCAAAAAAAGGCTGCTCTTTTATTTCTTTTTTATAATATTAAATGTCAGAAGATAGTAAGTTAATGTCTGCATTTTGAGTTTAGTTTTTTGCTACTGGTTTGGTTTTTTAAGTGATAATTCTTCTAAAAAATATTTGAATACTACAAATGTATATGACGTGAGAGCAAAGTCCTTCTGTTTACCTTCTCCCCCACTTCCTGCCCAGTCTTGGCCTCCGGAGGTAATCCTTTTTAACTGTGGACTGTATCTTTCTAGACCTTTTTCCATATACTTAACATATGCAAAATGATTTTTTATTTTCACTTTTTTTTTTTTTTTTTTTGAGACAGAGTCTCACTCTGCTGCCTGGGCTAGAGTGAGTGCCGTGGCATCAGCCTAGCTCACAGCAACCTCAAACTCCTGGGCTCAAGCCATCCTTCTGCCTCAGCCTCCCAAGTAGCTGGGACTACAGACATGCGCCACCATGCCCGGCTCATTTTTTCTATATATATTTTTAGTTGGCCAATTAATTTCTTTCTATTTATAGTAGAGACGAGGTTTCGCTCTTGCTCAGGGTGGTTTCGAACTCCTGACCTTGAGTGATCCGCCCGCCTCGGCCTCCCAGAGTGCTAGGATTACAGGCGTGAGCCACCGCGCCCGGCCTTATTTTCACTTTTAATAATAGAATAATAATGATACTATACATAATATACAATTTATAGATACCTAGATAATCTGACTAAAGAAAATAAGAAAGACATTCTTGTGTAAGTTGGGACACAGAAAATACCTTCCCATATACCTTTTTCGAAAAAATTATTTGAATTATTTTAGTCACCAGAAAGGTAAACCCATATTCAGGAGTATGAAATTAGGCTTTATGTCCTTGGCCCTTAAAGATATGTATAAATATAAAACAAAGAAAACAAAAAATGAAAAAACACAAAAAGAATATGCATAAATAATTAAGTCCTGAGGAAAATCTTCATCTTTGGGAGTCATAGGTGACTGATTGCCTAGGCCATATTATTGGACTTAACGTACATTATAAGATCTGAGGTCTCCTTTAGAAGTGACTGCTTTCTGAAAAAAAACTTTAAAAAGTAAGTGATATATTTTTCTCATTTTTGTGAAATGAATGCCTTTATATTGAATAAAAGAAATTCTGTGGCAGAGCTCTTTGTTAGGCAGGCCTATGAACACGCTGAAAAGTTTACTTTAATATTCTTGAAAATATATTTAATTTAAAATGGTAGCTACAGCAGTAACAACTGAAACAATTGAATATCACATCTATACCTTAGTAAAAGACTGAAAGGAAATACAATCGAATATTCATGTGATGATGTGATAATAATTCCTTCTTTTTTTTATTCTACTTTTTATCTTCAGTTTTCCTTTGAATATAAATTTGGGCAAAATATGTGATCAGGCACTTTATATAAGCAGTACAAATGATTAATACTTTCAGTGACAAATGTTGATACCAACAGGTTAACATTTTTATCAGATTGTTAGAGATTAACAGAATATGGAATTAAGTATTTCAAAAAGTAATATATGAGCAGGCCTCTGCACTGCTATTGAAAATATTACAGTTAGTAAAAAGCCTGTGCCTACATTCGTAAGTAGTATTGGCTTAAGGGAGCTTCTATGACTTACAGATATGACCACTTTATAATTTCAGTGAGAAAATGAAGTATGGTTACAACTATTTTAAAAAATAACACAAAACACAAGCTTGGGAATATACTGATATATGAGCAGCACCCACCGTTCTGGGAGGAAACCAGCTAACCTAGTTTTATTCACATCTGGGTATTAAATCAGGGGCCACTTCAGTTTTCATTAAGATTTTCTGTATTTTCCAAGTATATATTTTATAATCAGCTTACCTTATTTTCTTTACTTTTATATATTCTGAGGATCCTGTTATCTGTGGGTTTCTTGTTATGTGTGCATGGGTTATTTTTTAATGTTATATTGCCACTTGATTTCCATTTCTTTCTTTTTTTCAGGCCAAGATAGCCAGGTTAACCAAACGGTTTGGAGCAGCCAAAGAAGATCTTAAGAAAAGACAAGAAGTAAGAATTTCTATTCTTGCATAATTAATATTTAGCTCTATGTGGTAATCTTAGGAAATGCTGGATTAGAAGGAAACTCTTTATTACAAGTCTTAAGTTTGCTTTTATACTATGTACTCCTGTATGTTATTTCTGGATCTGCAGCTCTAAAACTAATTAATCCTCACTTACTATTCTCATATTGCAACATTTATGTTAGTGATTTTATGTTATGGTATTCTCAAAGCTGCATTTTCTATCCATCTTTAAAATTATGTTTTTGGGATTTGTTTTACCTTGTTTCTTTTAAATTTTTGCCAGTTTTCCTAGTCTAGTCTCTTATTTTCTTCAAGGTATTTTAGTATTCCCCAGCTTGTAGTGTTCCTATTCTTAGCCTCTTTTCTTCCCCGTGTAGTCAGTCCTCTGTTATGCTCTAATTGTATTATATAGGGATTAGATTAAGTCACTTTATTGCCTTAAACACTGCAAATGTTTTTTTAGTATATAGGATTAAATCCAACCATCACAGCATAAATTATCTTCTTTTAACAAATTTGCTTTGGTTTTTTTTGTTGTTTCCTTTATTTATTTATTTATTTATTTATTATCTTGTCATTCTTCTATTTTTTAAATTATTCATTCATTTTTTAACATAGCACTTGTATGTTGCATTATAGTTTTTAGTTGGATTTCTTTGCTTTTCCTCGTGAATTTTTTTGAGGAAGTTACATTTCTTTGTCTTTTTAGCTCCATTGTTTGGCACATGGTAATTGCCAATAACAATAATCATTTCAATAATTGTCATTATTCCTAGAAATTTTTCCATATTGATGTATTTTCATATCTTCTTAAAATAAATTTTAAAGTAATTATAGACTGATGGGAAGTTGCAACAATTGTACATAGATATAATCCTATTAACTCTTTACCTAGTTTGTCTCAATGATTAAGTCTTGTATCACTGTAGTACAATATCAAAACCAAAAACTGGATACAAATTTGTTAAGTAGTTTATAGTCCTTATCAGTTTTCGCCAGTTTTTATGTGAATTCATTGTATATGTGTGTGCATGCGTATCTGTGTGCGTGTGTCTAGTTCTATGCAGTTTGATCACATGTATAGATTTATGTAGCCCCCACCTGCCACAGTTAAGATATAGAACTGTTTTGTCACCATAAATGGACCCCCCTCATGTTACCCTTTTATGGTTTTACCCTCACTAATCTGTTCTCCATCTCTATTTACTTAACTTTTTAAGCTTTGACTTCTTAAGCCAACTGATAGTTGGTTTTTGTCTTTGTTCTGTAAAGACTAATCTCATCAAACTTTTGTTTGGTCAGACTCAAATACTTTTTTCATTATAGTCTTCTTAAACGATGTAATTAACTGTCTATTTCTAAACTCCATTTCTTAGTTTTGTTTCTTTGTTATAATGTAAAAGCTGATCTATTTCATTTTTTGTATTAGATTATGGGTGTAAACCTTTTATTTAAAAAAATCTAATTTTGCTATGTCTGAACCAAACATTTGTCTTTGAAACTTTTCCATTTGTTTTGTACAGTATGAATTTCCACTTTTGTCTTTATGCCAGCACTGCACTGTTCTGATTACCATAGCTTTATAATATATTTCGAAACCAGGAAGTGTGAAACTCTGACTTTGTTTTTCTTTATAAATAAAGATTGTTTTGGCAATTCAGGATCCCATAGGATTCTATATGAATTTTGTAATTTTTTTCTATTTCTGCAAAAGAAATAATACCAGTGGGATATTGATAGGGAATGCATTGAATCTGCAGATCATTTTGGATAATAAAGATACTTTAACAGTATTGTCTTCTAGTCCATAAACTACAAGGTATCTTTCCGTTTATTTGTATCCTTAAATTTTTTCCAGCAATGTTTTATAGTTTGCATTGTACAATTCTTTTTCCTCCTTGGTTGATAAGCTTATTCCTAAATATTTTATTCTTTTTGCTGCTATTGTAAATTGAATTGTTTTCTTAATTTCTTTTTCATTGCTAAGTATATGGCTAATGCAGCTGATTTTTGCAGGTTGATTTTTTCATTATGCAACTCTGCTTAATTTGCTTTTTGGTTTGAAAGATTTTTTTTTGTGTTTGTGGAATCTTTAGGGTTTTTTCCATCTCAGATAATACCATCTGTGAACAGTGATAATTATACTTCATTTCTGATTTGGATGCCTTTTATTTTTCTTGCATGATTGTTCTGGCTTGAACTTCCAGTACTATATTGAATAGAAGTGGCAAGAATGAGCATGCTTGCTTTTGTTCCTGATCTTAGAAAGAAAGCTTTCAGTTTTTTGCCATTGAATATTATGTTAACTATGGGTTTTTCATGCATGGCCTTTATTAAATTGACTTAGTTTCCTTCCATTTCTTGTTTGACAAGTGTTTTTATCATGAAAAGTTGTTGCATTTTGTCAAATCCTTTTTCTGTATCAGTTGAGGCGATCATGTGAGTTTTGTCCTTCATTCTGTTAACATCTTATTGTTACGCTGATTTTTATGTCAGACCATCCTTGCATTCTGTGGATAAATCCACTTGGTTGCAATATATAATCTTTTTAACATGCTTTTGAATTTGGCTTGCGAATATTTTCTTGAGGATTTTGACATCAATATTTATCAGGGATATTGGTTTATAGTTTTCTTTTAGTGTCTTTGTCTGGCTTTGGTATCAGGGTAATGATTGCCTAATGAGTTTGGAAGTATTCCCTCTCTTAAAAGAGTTTGAGGAGAATTTTTGTTAATTCTTCCTTATTTAAGGAATAATTTGGTGGGATTGTCCAGTGAAGCCATCTGGTCCTGGGCTTTTGTTTGTTAGGAGGTTTTTATTACTAATTAAATCTCCTTACTAGTTATAGATTTGTTCTTTTTTTTTTTTCCTTTCTTTGTGATTCAGCCCGGGTAGGTTGTATGTTTTTTGGAATTTTATCTATTTCTTGTTTTCAAAAAAAAATTTTTTTTTTTTGAGACAGAGTCTTACTCTGTTGCCCAAGCTAGAGTGCAGTGGCATCATGATAGCTCACTGCAACCTTAAACTCCTGGGCTCAAGCCTCCTGGGCAGCTGGGATTACAGGTGCACACCATCGCACCCAGCTAATTTTTAAATTTTTTTTTTTTTTTTGGTAGAGATGGGGTCTCACTATGTTGCTGAGGCTGGTCTTGAACTCCTGGCCTCAAGCGATCCTTTTGCCTCAGCCTCCCAAAGTGCTAAGCGGATTACAGGTGTGAGCCACTTCACCCAGCCTATTTGTTCTATGTTTATAAGTTATCCAATTTGCTGGCATATAGTTGTTCTGTAGTCTAGTATAATCCTTTCCATTTCTGTGGCATCAGTCTAATGTCTTCTTTTTCATTTCTTATTTTCTTTATTTGAGTCAGCTCTCTGGCTTTGTTAGTCTAGCTGTAGGGTTTATTAATTTTGTTGATCTTTTCAAAAACCAACTCTTAGTTTTGTTGATTTTTTTTTTTTCTGTTCTCTGTTTTATTTATTTCTGCCCTAATCTTCATTCTTTCTTTCCTCTTGCTGACTTTGGATTTAGTTTGTTCTTCTTTTTCTGGTTGAGGCATAAAATTAGGTTATTGATTTGAAATATTTCTTTTTGTAAGGTGTTTACTATAAAGTTCCTTACAGTGCTTAATGCTGCTTAAGTTTTGGTATATTATATTTTCATTTTCATTTATCTGAAGATATTTTGTAAATTCTCTTGTGGTTTCCCCTATAACCCACTGGTTTTTTAAAAGAGTTGTTATTTAATTTCCACATATTTGTGACTTTTCTTGTTTTCTTTTGTTGATTTCAAGTTTCATTTTATTGTCAGAAAAGATATTTGGTATGATTTTATTCTTCCTAATTTTGTTAAGACTTATGTTGTGACATATGATGTATCCATGACAGTGTCCCATGTGCACTTGAGAAGAGTATGTATTCTGCTGTTGATAGAGTATTCTTAAACGATGTAATTAACTGTCTATTTCTAAACTCCATTTCTTAGTTTTGTTTCTTTGTTATAATGTAAAAGCCCAATTGTTAGGCCCAATTGTTCTACAGCGTTGTTCAAGACCTCTGTTTCCTTATTGATTGTCTGTCTGGTGTTCTGTTCATTACTGAAAGTGGTGTATCGAAGTTTCTACTTCAGTCCAGGAATTTGAGGTTTCAGTGAGCTATCACGATGCCACTGTGCTCCAGCTTGGGCAACAGAGTGAGACTCTGTCTTATAAACAAAACAAAACAAAACAGAAAAAACCACCAAAAAAATTTTAAGAGGAAGAAAAAGATGAAATTCCTAAAAAACATACAACCTACCAAGACTGAATCACAAAGAAAAAGTTGTTCAGTTGCTATCTATTTCTCCCCTCAGTTTCAATGTTTACTTCACATTGAAGGCGCCGATGTTAGGTGTATATATATGTATAATTGTTATTTTTAGTGAATTGACTCTTTTATCATTATGTAATGTCCTTCATTGTAGTTTTTGACTTAAAGTCTGTTTTGTCTTACATAAATATGGTCACCCTTACTCTATTCATTACTAGTTGCCTGAAATATCTTTTCTATTTTTTCCCTTTCATTCTCTGTGTGTCCTTAATCTAAAGTGAGTTTCTTATAGACAGCATATGGTTGGATCTTGGTTTTGTTTTTGTTTTTGTTTTTTAGTACATTAAGCCAATCAGTGTTTTGACTGGGTAGTTTCATCTATTTGCATTTAAAGTAATTACTGATTGGAAGGGACTTACTATTTTCATTTTGGCTTTTTTTTTTTGTTGTTATTTTGTTCCTCTCTTGATCCCTTTACATCTTGAAATTATAACTATATAAAAATAGATATATTTATATCTGTTTTAATCTGTTAATAAGTTAACTTTAATCACATACCAGAGCTCTGCTTTACATCTCTTACCGCAACTTGATGTTATTGATGCCACATACCACATTTTTTTATATTATGTATTCATTAACATGTTTTAATAGTTATTTTTAATGCTTTTGTCTTTTAAATTCTATACCAGAATTAAAAGTGATTTATGCACTAAATATAAAAAGAATTCAAGATTCTGTATTTGTCTCTGTATTAACCTTTACTAGAGAGGTTTATATTTTTGCATAGTCATGTTATTGTGTAGTATGCTTTCATTTACACTTGAATGGCTTCATTTAGCACTTCTTATAGGACTGGTCTAGTGGTGATAAATTCCTTCATCTTTTCTTTCTCTGGTAAAGTCTTAATTTCTCCTTCATTTTTGAGGAACAGCATTGCTGGATATAATAGTCTTGATTGTCAGCTCTTTCATTAAGCACTTTGAATATATCATCCCATTCCTTTAGGCCTGCAAGGTTTCTGCTGAGAAATCTGCTCATCATGTTATGGGAACTCCCTTGTATGTTATAAATCACTTTTCTCTTGCTGCTTTTAAGCTTATTTAACTGTAACTCTGACAGCTTGATTATAATATATCTTAGTGTAGGTGTTTTGGGGTTAATGATAGAGTTATTTGAGCTTCTTTAATTTGTTTTTTTTTTTTTTATCTCCTCCTTCCAATTTGGGAGGAGTCAGAAATTATTTCTATAAATGGGCTCCTTGCCCCTCTCTCTCTGTCTTCCCTCATGCATATATATTGCTTGGCCTATTGGTGTCCCATAAGTCCTTTAGGCTCTTTGCTTCATTCTTGCTCTTCATTCTTTTTTGTTTTTGTTCCTTTGGTAGCTTGGTAATTTCAAGTGACCTGTCTTCAGAATTGCTGACTTATTCTTCTGTTTGATCCAGTGTACTTTTGATCCCCTACAGAGAATTTTTATTTCTGTTGTATTCTTTAGCTTCAGAATTTGTATTTGATTCTTTTTTATAGTTTCTATATCTTTGTTTATATTCTCCTTTTATTCATGTACCATTTTCCTGATTTCTTATTTCACTTAGTTTTTTTTTTTTTCTTTCTTTCTTTTTTTAAATTTTGTTTGAGACAGGGTCTTGCTATATTGCCTGGGTTAGAGTGCAGTGGTGTCATCATAGCTCACTGTAATCTCAGACTCCTGACTCAAGCAATCCTCCTGTCTCAGCCTCCTAAAGTGTTAGGATTATAGGTGTGAGCCACCATGACCAGCTCTACTTAGTTTTCTATCTATGTTCTCTTTTACCTCATTGAACATTTTAATGACAGTTATTTTGAATTCTGTGGTGAATAATTCATAGATCTTTGTTTCGTTATGATTGGTTTCTAGAGATTTATTTCTCCGATTGGTTCATATTGTCCTTTTTTGTTTCTATGCCTTGTTATCTTTTGTTGAAATTTGACCATTTGAAAAAACAAGCCATTTCTCCCACTCTCTTTATATTGTCTTTGTACATACACAGAAAGATCTTTACTAATCATCCTGGCTAGAGATTCTGTGGGCCTCTAAAACCTTATTTGGAGGTGTGTCATCTTTGGACTTTTGCTGGTGTTACAATTTCCCATCTGAAGAGGTTTGCCTGGTTTTACTCTGGAGCTCCGCCTAGTGTGTATCTTTGGTATTGCAGCCTCTGGTGCTTTAGCAAACGGGTTTTTTTTTTCACTCCTGATGCTGTCTGTCTGTATTACTGCAGTTTCTCTGGTGCTGTAGCAAGCTCAGAGTCTTGCCTTTGTTCTCTGAGGCCTGCCAGGCATCCAAAGTGATCAGGGGCATCTGCTCGATGTAATTCTAAGCACTAACCACTTTTGGTTTAATATGTGTCATTCTTACACTTGATTTAATCTTAAGTGGAGTTATATTATTCTTTCTTATCATTTTTAGAAATAAATGATTCTAGTATTAGTGATGGAGGCCTAAATAATGGTAATTAATACATACATGTTAGAATTCCATTTCTATATTTCCTGGTTTTGGGGAAAAGGGTGAAATAAGTTGTTACTGAAGCTTAGAATTTTGACATCTTTTTATGAAATTATTTAAGTCCCATAGTGCAGGTAGTATGTTTTCAAATAAAATCTTACAAATTATTTTGATTGAGAATTTCAATTTGTGACCTTGGATACTACTTACCTTGTTTGTTGGATTTCTGGTGCTAACATGCTTGTTATACCTGCTGTATAGTAGGCATTCACTAGCAATTTATTGAGTGAATCAGTCTAATTATTCTCTAGATTTATTAATATATTGTTAATGTTTATTGAGCCCGTATAGCATGTGAGCCATTTTCACATTCTTTATCTTATTTTATCTTTACAACAACACTGAGATGTAGGAATTATCTTTTTCATCTTTCAAATCATAAGCAGTTGCTTTCAGCAGAGTAAATTATTTGCTTGAGATGCAACTAACCAGTGTCAATGCCAAGATTCAAATTCTTGTCTCAGCTGGTAATGTTTTCTATTATATTATAAAAGTAACAGATCATATATTGACAAAGCATTTAAAGATCTTTTATATTTTTTTAAGATTCCTTGTATTATTCAGTTTTATATTTACTTTATTGTTTTTCCCTCCAGAATCCACCAAACCCACCTCTATCACCAGGAAAGTCTGTAAATGATGTCAACAGCAATAATACTATGCCTTACAGGTGAGAATTATAAATGGCATGTTTGTCTAGTTTTTAAATAGCAGAAGAGAGTTCTGATTTTCTTTATTTTATAGAAGAATCTTGGAATGTAATCATATGTATTTATGTAGAGATAAGTGTTTGAATACTTATGTATATTTCCTGCTTTGTTATATAGTTCATCTACAGATATTACTTTTGCTTCTTTAATGTAAGGCTTTCTTTGGCCACTACATAGGTTTTAACCACTTGTCATAAATAGTATTCTGTCAAATAATGGAGAAATGCTTCTGTTAGGGGTGAGAAAGACTACTGTCTATATATTAGGGCCTAAGTTTGGTCTTCAAGGTAAGTGTTGTTATTAGAATACAAGAAGGCTCTTCGCTAATGTCGTAGACCCTAGCATTTAGAAGTCTGTGTGCCAGCTATGCCTCAGTGCATTTGCTTGCAATTTAGGGTTACAAAACCCAAGTCTATCCACCCCTTTTCCCTTTGTGCCACTGCTTTTTCTATACATCAATTGGTGTCCTACAGAGTGGCATACCATTGACTATTTGTCTGTATATATATTTCATAGAAATGCAGGCACAGTGAGACAGATGCTGGAGTCCAAAAGAAATGTAAGCGAGAGTGCACCACCATCCTTTCAAACTCCTATGAATACAGGTAACTTTTTTAAACACTAAAACACATTTTCTTAGGAATTGAAAGCTTTGGTTCTCTTTTCTTACATTCTTTTGTGGTTGAAATGGATTTAAAAACTGGGCACATTGGTCTAAGTACAAAATTTTATTAAAAATTCAGAATCGAGCTGGACGTAGTGGCACACGTCTACCATCCCAGCTACTCAGGAGGCTGAGGTGGAAGGATCGCTTGAGCCTAGGAACTCAAATCCAGCCTGAGCAACATAGCGAGACTCTGTCTCTTAAAAAAAAAATTTTCAGGGTCACAGATAAGTATGCATGAAAATACAGTATAGATACTCAAATCTCTATCGTAGCAGTTCTCAAAATTTCTTGTTTCCAGATCCCTTTACAGTCTTAAGAAATTTTTAAGAACCCCAAAGAGCTTTTGTTTATGTGGGTTATATCAATTGGTATTTACTATCAATGAAATGAAAAAAAATTAAATAGAAATTAAAATGAATTTTTAAAATGTTTATTCATTTAAGCATAATAAGCCCATAATATCTAACACAAAAACACTTTTTTAATGAAAAAGAATTGTATTTTCCAAGCTTAAAAATATCAGTGGAAAGAGTGTTACTGTCTTATATTTTAAAAAATCTCTTTAATAGTTTGCTTAAAATGTTAAGACAGCTAAGATAGCTTAGCTGGATTCTCATCTATATCCACTTTCAGTCTATTTTAATATGTTGATTTTGGCTGAAGTATATGAAGGAAATCCAGGCTCATACAAATATAGGTGCAAAGCACTGGCCCTTATAGATAATTATGAATATTCTTTGATACTGTTAATTATTAGTTTCTTTAAAGGCTAGTTGCAAAGTGGAATCTGAAATCATGCCGATGAACCTTTCTGACTCTTCCATTAATATCCACTCATCTACTTTGCACTTAGGTGGATCTTTCACTAATATCATTCATTCATTATTTGAAAAATATTCACTAAGTTATGCAAATCCTCCAACTGTTAACTTATTTCATTAATAATTTTTTTTAATCACATTAATTTCCCTATCAATTCTTCTCAGAAAACTCTTTAGGGATTTAGGAAGCTGTCAATTCATGCTCCCAATGACAGATGTAAGTTTTTCCCAAAGTTCTAATATTTGTTTTTAAAGCTTGAATTTTAGTATTGCCAATAAATACTGTTCGGTTTTTTCTTTGAAGTAACTGCTTTACTTGCTTTATTTTTACGAAAAAATTTATAAAATACTTAAATGTGAATAATCAGTGCATCTGTAAGTCATTCTTTTAAGTAAAAATAGTCTACTTTGAAAAAGGCTGCTAGTTTAGCTTACAACTCAATTGTACAAACACTTTTCCTTGGATCAACCAAGTAGAGTCTACTACTGCTTTGGAATGCAGAAGTAGTGTTTTTTAAGTACTGCCTGTTTGTTCACACAGAATATTAAGAAGAACTCTTACTCAAAGTTTGAGACATAATAAAATTAATAGTTTTTTAGGCAGGGCGCAGTGGCTCACTCCTGTAATTCTAGCACTCTGGGAGGCCGAGGCGGAAGGATCGCTCAAGGTCAGGAGTTCGAAACCAGCCTGAGCAAGAGCAAGACCCTGTCTCTACTAAAAAGAGAAAGAAATTAATTGGTCAACTAAAAATATATACAAAAAATTAGCCGGGCATGGTGGCGCATGCCTGTAGTCCCAGCTACTCGGGAGGCTGAGACAGAAGGATTGCTTGAGTGCAGGAGTTTGAGGTTGCTGTGAGCTAGGCTGGCGCCATGGCACTCACTCTAGCACGGGCAACAGAGCAAGACTCTGTCTCAAAAAAAAAAAATTAATAGTTTTTACTGCTTCATCATGGACATTGTTAAATGCAACTGACTTTGTCTTTTACTGTAAGCATGAAGAATGCAGTGACAGTTGGTCATACACTACCTTGATTTTTGTAATAAGGCATCAGAAATTTTGTGCACCATTGCTTTTGCTCCATCATTACAAATGTGCACTCATTGAAAAAGTCAAATGATGTCATTATTGTTATGAAAATAGTTTTGACATTGCAGACTCCCTGAAAGGGTCTTAGAAAACCCTAAGCATCTCCCTGGACCATATTTTGAGAATTGCTATTCTAGTGTGCCTGTGATTTTGGAAAGACTATAAACCAATGAGAAAAAAATTTGGTCTTATATTTCAAAACTGTTCCAATAAGAATAAACACAAATAGTTGAAGCAAAATTACTATAAAACTCTAGTGACTACTAGCATTTTGAATTCCTCTGCTCTTTTGTATATGCTCCCACATCTCTTAATTCATCTCCCATTTTCACTCAGTGCTGTCTTCCATAATATAAAATGTCAGTAGTGTTAATAGAGGGAAGCTTCCCTCAATAGTTCTTCTGCTAGGGAATTCAGTAAAACTCATTCACAGATACAGGTTTCACATGGTCTCAATGATAAAATACGATGATTAAGTTTGCCTGTTATTCATTAATGGTCTTGATTCTTTCTAGATTTACCATTTGAGTTTATGTATTGCTGTGTTGTAATGTATTTATAATGTTTTTAGTGTAGTTTCAAAAATATCTATATATTTTTACTTAATTAGTTTTTAGTATATTTTGATTGTTTTTCCAGTAAGCTACTCTGAAGGGATTATAACAAATTTTAGAGACTATTTTGGTACCCAGATAGCTGTCTTCCGTGATAATCATAAGTCATGTGTGGTTTTCATTATATACCAAGTATACCAAAGCAAAATGCTTCTAAGAATCTAAGAATTTCCAGAATTTAAATCTGGAAAAAATTTTATTATAAAAAACTTTCCTTAATGCAATGTATTATCTTAGCTGATAAGTTGAGATAGCCATTTAAATTGAGACTTCTGTTTTTTTCTATAGTATCGTCAACCAATCTTGTCACTCCTCCAACAGTTGTCAGTAGTCAACCTAAATTGCAGACTCCAGTGACGTCGGGTTCTCTGACAACGACGACAGTTCTTCCTGCACCCAACACAGCTACAGTAGTTGCTACTGCTCAGGTGCCTAGTGGAAATCCCCAACCTACAATCTCTTTACAACCTTTGCCAGTGATTTTGCATGTACCCGTTGCGGTATCCTCACAGCCTCAGCTACTACAAAGCCATCCAGGGACTTTGGTGACGAATCAACCATCTGGCAACGTTGAATTCATTTCTGTGCAAAGCCCACCTGCAGTGAGTGGTCTTACCAAAAATCCAGTATCCTTGCCGTCCTTGCCAAATCCCACTAAACCAAACAACGTTCCTTCTGTGCCCAGTCCTAGTATTCAGAGGAACCCTCCTGCCAGTGCTGCACCATTAGGAACAACACTTGCTGTACAGGCTGTTCCAACAGCACACTCTATTGTACAAGCCACAAGGACTTCTTTACCCACAGTAGGTCCATCAGGACTCTATAGTCCATCAAATAATCGAGGTCCTATACAGATGAAAATACCAATTTCTGCATTTAGTACTTCATCTCCTGCAGAACAGAACAGTACTGCCACCCCAAGAATTGGTAAGTCACCGATTTAATAATAGAAATGCACGCATGTTAATGGTCTTTAGATGATTGAACTTTTTTTGGTTAAGTGGCTAGCATTATTTGAAGAACAAAATAGAATTTCCTTGAGATTGTGTTTAGTAATTTTTTAGATACCTAAGAGAAACAATGTTAAAATGAGGTTTGAGAGGGGGTTTATTTTGATTGCGAAGTTAGCATTTGCATTTTATCTTTTAGTAATTTTCCTAATTTTGGTGAGTTTTTAATTTCGTCTTTGTAGTAAGAATCATGAATTACTTTTATGATACATTTGCCAGGAGTTTCTGAATAAAACATTTTAAAGTATCTAATTTACATAATATGTGCTTATAAGAGAAAAATATAAAGCACATATCTTCCTTACCCATTTGGGAAAATCCTTTGTGCATTCGTACTCAACATCTTCCAAATTTGAACAATGTAAAAATAGGTTCTTCCCTCTCTCATTTACTACAAAATGTTTGCTTCCTTCTTGTTTTTTTGTGTTTTCCCATATGACATATGATTATGTTTATATTTTACTTAGAAATATTGCAAAAAAGGAGAACTTGAATTGTATATGTATTTAAAATCTGCCACTCTCTGTTTTCTTTGTTCCTAGAAAACATAATTTGTGTGCATTCTTGAACTTGATTATTCATTTCTGACTTCACATATCCCCACTACTTTTGGAAAGACAGGCAAGAATGGGTAGATAAGCATGTGTATATGAAATTGCTTATAGGATCTTTCCTATTGATGTAGTAAATGACCAGGAAATATATGAAACATATTTAAAAGTACAAAGTTACTTTTATAAGTGAGATACACAAGCCTTACTTTTTATTTGTCATGTAGCCATTAGAAATGTTATATATAAAATTAATAGTTTTCACAATCATTAATTAGTATAGCATTCTATTAATACTTCTGTGATAATATACCTTTATACTCAAATATGAAATTTTATATTTTAGCATGAATATTTGACACATTTAGATATTTTAATGTTTAGATTATATTAAGGAGATCTTCGCTTGAAGTTCCATTTAGAATGCTTACCTACATTTGAAAATGAATAAATGTGAATTGTAATCTTTGTATGTTATTTTCATGTTAATTAAAATGAGAACATGTAAAAACATATGTTTTTTGATTATATTCAAAAGCTGTAATTTCAAGGGTGCCATAAATGATGTTAAAGTAGGCATTTGGCTGTTTAGCTTCCCAAAACCTAGCTGAAGCCAAATAACAAATTTTGGGTAAATATGAAAGTTGAAGCCAACTGTAACACATCCCTAATGCGATAAAGTAATTAGATTATATAATTAAAACTTTCTAAGTCCTATACTTACGCAGGTATAATTTACTTTTATTTTTATATTTTTAATTTACTTTTAATAAGAACATATGCTCTATAACTAGACTGCATTCATTTTATTATGTATAAAATGTCTGATTTCCTTAAGTACTAAGTTTGACAGTTGGTATCTCTGACATCTTCTTGTTTTATTTTTATTGTGAGGGTACGTCTTCATTCTTGCAAATGCCTGGTTTGGTTTGTGATTACCTTTCAAAAATTTTTTTTTAGAGCAAATTTTGTGAAACCATAGATAAGTCAAAAATTTGTGTTATTTTCAAATATGAGTTCTGTTGTGGAACCAATGCTGTGGAGACAGCTCGAAATATCAACAAAGTGTTTGGGAAGGATATGGCTAATCTCAACCTGTGCGTGAATTAGCAGCAAGGTTCTTTGTTACTATTCCAACAATATTGGACCATTTGGAACAAATTGGCAGGGTAAAGAAGCTGGGATCACATGAATTAAATGAGCAACAGAAGAGAAATCATCTTGAAGCTTTCTTTTCTTTGCTGTCATGACACAAAGGCAAACCATGTCTATACCATATTGTCCCATATGATGAAAAATGGATTCTTTTTGATAACCGCAAGCATTCGGCACAAGGGTTGGACAAAGATGAAGTGCTGAAACGTAGTGTGAAACCAAATAGTCATCAACAAAAAAAGCTAATGGTGTCTCTTTGGTGGTTTAGCACTGGTATTATCCATTGCAGCTTCATGAAACCTGGTCAATCAGTTACAGCAGTATTTACTGCAATCAGTTGGATGAAATGATGAGGATGCTTACAATTAAGCAGCTGAGATTGGTCAGTAGAGACAGACCTGTTCTCTTGCAAGGCAAGGCTCCATCCACCACATGTCCCATAATTAATACTGCTCAAGCTATAGAGACTGGACTTGGAAACTCTCTGTCATCTACCATATTTATCAGACCTTGCACCAACTGACTACCACTTATTCCAGGCTGTGAACCACTTCTTGCAAGGAAAAATATTCAGTTCTCAACAAGCTGTGGAAAATGCCTTTCATGATTTCATTGCCACTCGCTCTCCAGGCTTTTTTTGCTGCTAGCATAAACAAGCTACTGTTAAGATGGCAAAACTGTATTGATAGTTTAGGTGGATACTTTGATTAATTGTACTGTTTCTTGTTTGAGATATAATAAACTACACTTTTCATTTGAAATCAACATTTCATATTTAATGACCTAATATTATATTTCAATATATCCTTATGGATTTTTAGTATTTTCTGTTTATAGTAAAGTAAATGTACTCCTAGGGGCTGCTTGGAAATTTAGGGCTCAGATTGCAGCTAATTTCATCCATTCATGAAATAGTGAATGCCTGTATCGTTCTAAGGTCCTACAGACATACAGAAATGTACAAAATAGTCCCTCTTCTCACCAAGCTTACAATCAAATAGGGAACATTGCCATTCAAGAAGTAATTAATTATAAATGTGATGAGTGTTAAGATATGCAGGTTTCTTTGAGAGGACATGGGGGATCTGGAAAGGTTTGAGATAATGAATTAAAGAATGGGGGAATTAGGAGTTAAAGTATTTTTGTGGGGTGGGGGAGGGTAGGTTATATCTATAAACCCTGCTGCAATATGGAGAATGGTTTGGAGGGGTAAGAATGGAGTTAGAGAGGACAGTTAGGAAGCTGGAGGTTCTTGTAGTGAGCTAGATGTGAGATGGTGAGCATGTAAAAGATGTAAAAGTTATTTAGGAGGTAGAATTGGCAGTACTTAGCAATTTATTGATAAAAGTTTAGGTGTAGGTAAGAGAGATGGAGAACTCAAAGAGGACTCAGATTTCTAAGACTTTTTAAAATGCTAATGCTATTTACCAAGCTAGACATTAAAGGAAGAATGGATTTGGGGGAGAGTTTTATATAATTCATATATAATGTATGTTATCAGGTTTTGCTAAATATCTCTTATTCCAAGAGTATAAGAAAACTAGGCTTTAAACAACCAATTACTTCTTCAACCATAATTTCCTTTGAATTTCTTCAAGGACAGAGTTAAATGAATGAACATTTTACCTTCTATTTTTGTTTCTATAACAATTTTCCAGGCCTATTAAGAGATACTGCTAGTTTAATTCTTATAAAATACTTTTATGACAATGGTAAAAATGTGGTATTGGTTAAAAGTGACAATAACTTTTAAGGATAACAAGATAGAGATGTGGCCCATATGATATAAGGCTTTTAAGCTACAGTTTCTGATTTTGCATCCTGACCAATTTTGTTGAGTGATAGATTGAGTTATAACTTTCCTTTCAGAAGTCATCCAAGGTAGATAATAATAGAAGAAAACAAAAACAATATAGTGAAACTGTAAAATGTTACATTAAGAATCAAGGGGCTGGGCATGGTGGTTCACAACTGTAATCCTAGCACTTTGGGGAGGCCATGGTGGAAGGATTGCTTGAGGTCAGGAATTCAAAGACCAGCCTGAGCAAGAGCGAGACCCTGTCTCTACAAAAAATAGAAACATTAGCCAGGCATGGTGGTGCATGCCTGTAGTCCCAGCTACTTGGGAGGCTGAGGCAGGAGGATTGCTTGAGCCCAGGAATTTGAGGTTGCAGTGAGGTATGGCGATGCCACTGCACTCTAGCTATGGTGACAGAACGAGACCTTGTCAAAAAAAAAAAAAAAAATTTATAATAAAAGGTTGGGGAATGTTAATTGAAAATCTAGAATAAGGAATATTTTTACAGTTGTGTGAATAATTAACTCGTAGCTATGAGACAGCTGAGTCTAAGAATCATGCTAGGTAACAAAATTCATGTAATAAATATACTTTAAATTTTATTTTACAATTTAAAAAAAGTATTTTATAATTTTAAAAAATGATAAAAAATATTTGTAAAATGTAACTTTTTTTTTTTTTTTTTTGAGACAGAGTCTCACTCTGTTGCCCTGGCTAGAGTGCCTCACAGCAGCCTCAAACTCCTGGGCTCAAGTGATCCTACTACCTCAGCTTCCCGAGTAGCTAGGACTACAGGCATGTACCACTATGCCTGGCTAATTTTTTTTCTACATATTTTTAGTTGGCTAATTAATTTCTTTTCTATTTTTAGTAGAGACGGGGTCTTGCTCTTGCTCAGGCTGGTTTCGAACTCCTGACCTTGAGCGATCCTCCTGCCTCTGCCTCCCAGCGTGCTAGAATTACAGGTGTGAGCCACCACGCCCAGCCTTAAAATATAACTTTTAAAAAATGTGTATGTTTAACATTTTATTCAGCAGTACAAATCTTTCCTGAATCTTGAGGAATTTTTTTAAGAGGATGTTACAACAGAAAATAAAAATGAAACTCCCTCATAATACTTTTTATGTAAAGTTACCTTTTATTTTTATTTGAAAATGAAAGTGGCTCAAATTCAAATATATGTGTTTTAACATTGTATGTAAGAAAGTTTGGTAGTAAATCACTGATGTTTTGGTAATGTCACTAGTGTATCCTAGTACTCCACTGTGTAGGATCAGTAATCTGGAATTTGTTTTGTGTTAGTCTTTCAGGAACTTAATAGTCCAAACACATGTTCATTTATAATAATTGAAGTAATTTAATTTAAATATTTTTGAAAAAGTAAATAATGTGTTAATGTATTCTTCCTACAAAAGCAATTAAAATAATTCAGGCACAAGTAGGGAGAAATTGGAAGGGCTTCATTTTTATTTCCCTACCCTGGAATACCTCTTTTACCAGTTGAATGTTTATTCTACCTGATTTTTTAGATGTTCAGATTTATATATGCACACATGGAGCTATATAGCTTTAAAAAACATAATGGGTTTAGTCTATCTATCTGTGTTATGAAAATTTGCAAATTAAAGGAATGCCTTATTTTGACCAAGAAGATTTTATCTCTGAAATGAAAGGAGGGGATGTTTCAGCATCAGAAAATTCCAGGTAATAAGCCACATTACCAAAGAGGACAAACTAAATAATTTCCTCAGTAGACTCAAAAGACATTTGCTAAAATTTAATACCTTCTATCTTTTCCTCCCTTTAGAAATTGAGGCAAAACATACTTGGTTTATTTTCTGTCCTCTATTGGAAATAACTTTATTTTTTCTTTTAACCACAAATTCTGTACAACTTTATTGAAAAATGAAGAAGCAAAGAAAAATCATGTGATTGAACTACTAAGAAATATGCTTGTATATTTTCTCAGAATCACTGCAACTGTTTCTACTGAATTTATTACAAACATTTTTGACATACTACATTTTTTTCAATGTCTTCAAAGGGCCATAGTATGGAAGAATTGTATTTTGTTTAACCATTTACTCATGTTAGAATATTTAAGTTATGTATATCTTAAATTATTTATCCAAGGTGTTCCTTAGGGTAGAGTGTAAATTGCTAGGTCAATTTAGGGGAGTGTTTTGATCTATATTGTAAATTTGGCTCCTCTGAAAGATTCCATAGCAGTGATATATGAAAGAATTCATTTACCTATGTGACATGTTGACAGAAGAACAGTTGGGGAAAATTATATGAATTATTATATGTTAAGCAACCTAACATTTTACATTTTATAGATGTTTTATAAAATGGGTATTTTTTTTTCACTTTTTAGAAAACCAGACAAACAAAACAATAGATGCTTCTGTTAACAAGAAAGCAGCTGATAGCACATCACAGGTAAGATTTTTTCCTTCTACTTCAAAGTAAAATTCTAATTATAGCCCACAGCAGAATGGATTTCCCTCATTATTCTTTGATACAGTGAAAATTGTTATATGTCTGTTTTTTTTTACAACCGTCCAATTTCTCACAGCCTCTTTGTAATGTTTGATGAGAATTGAGATTTTTTGCTTAGTGGTTCTGTTAGAGATAATGTTATATTTATTATATTAACTAACTGGTTGGATTGTACAATTGACAGTCCAGTCATTTCTTCATTTACTGTGAAGATTCTCTGCAAAAGGAAAACACATGGAATTTCTTCCAGGTCCAACTTTTTGAGAAGGTCTGACTGGCTTACCTTCACTTAGACAACCCTGCCTCTTCCTTACCACTATTTTAGTTTCCTTAAAGGTGATCAGAAATATCATTTGGGAGGAAGATTTTTGTCTCTCTGATAGGTTATTAGCACTGTGCCAGTCTTGATACTTCTCCATATTAAATCTTATCTACCTAGTAATGGAGTAACTACTTTTTCCCTGTATTAACAGTGTTCTTCCTTGTTCTTGCTTTAGGTGTATTAGATTTATAGCAAAGTCATTAGACTGTTGATGGTTTTATTTTCTTTCCTGCCTCTTGATTATTTTAAGAAACTCATTCTTGAAAAACAAAAAGTCTTAAGTATATCAGGCACAACATGGATGTAGATTTTAAAACAAAGGCATAATGATCTTTGATTATGGCTATTTTTAGATCCTTTTGTAGTTCACAGGCATGATGATTGGGTTTTCACGTGCATGCCTGAGATGTGCCTCCCTCAAACCTGATTATGGCTATTTTTCTTCAAAATGATAGATTTTTGCTGGGCCTGGTGGCTCACACCTGTAATCCCAGTGCTTTGGGAAGCTGAGGTTGGAGGACCACTTGAAGTCAGGAATTCAGACCAGCCTGGGCAACACAGTGAGACCCCATCTGTAAAAAAAAATGTAAAAAAATTAGCCGGGTGTAGTGGCACATGCCTGTAGTCCTACGGGAGACTGAGGACTAGGTACGGGAGGCTGAAGTAGGAGAATCACTTGAGCCCAGGAGTTTGAGCTATGATTGAGCCACTGCACTCCAATCTGGGCAACAGAGGGAGACCCTGACTCTAAAAAAAAAAATAAATTAATAAATAAATTAAAATTGTTTTAAAATTTTAGTTGCTCAGTCATAGTAACCCCATTTCAAGTCTCAATAGCCACATGTGGCTAGTGACTACCATTTTGGACAGTGCAGATACACAATATTTTTGTCATTGCTAAAAGTTCTATTATACTGCACTGTCCATGGAGCTTTTTAGCTGAAATATAGTGTATGTAATATAAATACATAAATGAAATTAAAATAAATATAAAAGTTTGTTACACTTTTAAAATTCAACAAAAATTTTTAAAAATCGCAAATCTAATTACACCCAACTGCTTATTATATTCTAGGAAATCTAAAACCACATGTATATTGTATACTTCACAGCTTTTAGAATCTAAAATATTTTAATTTACACAGTACTATTATTGATATGAATAAAAAATATAGTGGGAGAGTTTTATTATGGAATAAGAAACCCTTATGGAACTGTGCTTTCAATTATAAATTCATGCTTGTGAGCTTGAATTTTTTGGTACAAATATAATTTTTGTCATTGTGATGAATACCTTCATTAATATTACATTATTGTTTTTTTGAAAATATGTTAAGCAATTCTTGTTAGCTTTTTGCCCTAATATGCCTCTTATTAACAGGTAGAAACTAGTATGAAACAGGTAGCATATGATTCTTTGAATTGTCACTTTTTAACACAGTGACTGCCACAATAGAAAAAAATTTTTTTCCTTGGGGCCACAGTGTTTTATTACGAAAATAGAATAAAAATCTCAAAAACAAAACAGTCCTTTCTAATTCAATGAAAAATTTGTTATTTTTTTTATTGTTTTCTATGCATGAGTTACATGCAACTTGAAAAATAGTTCTCGAGGCTCCCAAGGTGAGAAGAGACATGTGAGTTACATATGCTTCACAAGGCCCCAGGCTCAAAACTAGCGTGAGTTAAAAACAACTCACATGGCAGTGAATGTGTTAAACACCCTTGGCTAACATCTTTTTTCTATACCAAACCTACTTAGTTGTACTTCTTAACATTTTAAGGCTATTTAGATTAGAAGAAATCTAGATGTGTAATGTGGAAATGATTGTTGTTTAGCTATAGCTAATTAGGAAATAATTACATATAAAATATTCCTTTTCTATTCTTTGAAGATTTTTCTGTCCCCAAATAAGTATTTATTAACATACTTGTATAATGAATTACTATATATTTTATTCATGTATATCATTTTATATGATTGCTAATATATTTTATATAGTGAATATATTTATTCACTTATTAAAATTATCAGTACATGTTATAAGACAGTGCAGAATTCTTTATGTTGTTATCTGTAGTTATATTGTTGTTTTGAAGGACTGAAGATTACTTGAAGTTTGCTGATTTGCTAGAATGACTCATAAGTCCCAGGAGGAACAGGTTATACTCATGGTTGACAGGAAAAAAATATGCAGTGAGTAGAGTTCAGAGAAATCAGGCAGAAGCTTCCAAGTCCTCTTTTGTCTGGGATCACACAGGATTTGCTTTTTCTCTGGCTTATTAACCTCTGGGACATGTGCTAAGAGTCTCTGCCCAGAGAAGCCTGATAGAGACTCAGGGTCTGAAGTTTTCTGGAGGGCTGGTCACATAGCCACATTTTTCTGTGTAACTAGTCATGGCATTGGAAACTCCAGGCCCCCACAAAATGAAACCCAAGTGTACATCATCAATCTTGATATTTGTACAAAGCAATCCTGATGAGCCAGTATGGCACAGTCAGCTGTTCAAGGTGTATATAAGCAAATTATTAATCATTAATGTGATCTTCCAAGGGTCACATTACTGATAATTGACCAAACCTCAATTACGGTTTCAAGTTTCCTTGGAGAGATGTTCAAGGAGTGAGCAACCAGGTCTTTTGTGTTAACAATTGCTGAAGTGCCCTACCCTGACCTTTCAGATATGTTCTTGTTATTTGTTTAATTACCAAAAAAAAAAAAAAAACCCATAAAACTACAAAGCCAATATTTTTGCTCTCTTGAAATTTTCTTAGTGTTTACTAAATGAGACCTATCATTTTGGGGAATAACACATGCTTAGCTAACTTATTAATAAAATAAATTTGTAGTGTTAAAAACTGTTTAATACAATTATTATTTTTTTTTATGGTTTTAAACTGAAGCCTTTAGTAATAACAGATATAAACATGTCTCTGATTAGGTAAGGTTTCCAGATATAATGTTTGTCAGGAAAAAAATGTAAAGGTACATGTATTTTTATGTTTGTTTGTTGATCTCCTCCTAGTGGCATAGAAATAATAAGCTCTACAGTCAGACAGTCTGGTGCCTGTCACTTGATAGTGGATGCTTTGCCAAGTTATTTAACATCTTAGATTTTTCACCTATAAAATGGAGCTAACGCTAGTACTTACCTCATAGGTTTATTGTGAAGATTAAATTTATTAATGAATGCAAATCATTTAGCACCAAGTCTGATAGGAATAGTGCTAGTTATCATGACTGTCTTATAAATGCAGTTAATAATTATTCAAATAATTACCAATTTTATTTCTGAAAAATAATATCTATCCAGGAGACTACCCATAGTGTGTAATAATAGATGAATTGTATCAGTCAGGTTATGAGCAATAAAAATCATAATTCATAGCTCATGGTAGATTTTTCCTTCTTGTCCTATATAAGCATTGAATGATATAAATTTTCCTCTAAGCACTGCAAGCCACAAATTTTTATATGTTGCATTTTCATATCATTTGGTTTCTTATTATTTCCTTTTGGGTCTTAGATTGTTTAGTGTGTTTAATTTCATAGTAGTTGGGGATTTTGCGAATATCTTTATTTTTATTGATTTCTCATTTAATGCTGTTGTGTTTAGAAAATATATTAGATGTGTGTTATGGTATAGTATATCATACTTCAAAAGAATATGTATTTGTTTTATAAATTTCAAATAAGTTAGTGTGGTGGATAGGGTCCTTTGGATCTTCTGTATGTTTACTGTTTATTGTTTTTTGTTCTAGTGGTTTTATCTATTACTTGTTGAGAGTGATCATTTAGTCTCCAACATGATTGTGAATTTGTCTGTTTCTCTCCTTAATTTTGTCAGTTTTGTTTCATATGTTTTGATGCTCTATTATGAGGTATATATATTTTTTATAATGTATCTATCATCTTGATACTTTCCTGGTATATAGACCCATTCATTATAAAGTTTCCCTCTTTATTTGTTTTCTGATATTAACATAGTCACAGCAGCATTTTTATGCTTACTCTTTGTATGTTACCTCTTTTTTCAGCCTTTTAGTGTCAGTCTGTGTCTTTGTATTTAAAGTTAATCTCTAGGTTAAAAAAACATTATTTTTGATATCATGATTTCTTACTGTATTATCCATCTGACAGTCTCTACAGTTTGATAGTTTTTAGTCCATTACAGTTAATATAATTATTGATATGGTTGTGCTTAGGTCTATTTTGCTATTTGATTTTTGTTTTTTCATCTGTTTTGTTGTTGTTTCTGTGTGCTTTCTGTCCTTCTTTATCTCATGTCAGTTTTTTTTAAAGTATTCTATCTTAATTCCTCTGGCTTTCTATCTATATATATTTTCTTTTCTTTCTTTTTTTTTTAGGGGTTACTCTAGCAGTTTATAATATGGATCTGCCTTAAAATTATATCAGTATACTTAGAATTAATATTGAATTAGTTAAGTTATAGGAACTTTGCAATTTTGTATTTAGTGTACATTTACCCCATTAATGCTCTTGCTTTCCTTGTGTGTCACACTCTTGTTTTCATATATATTGTGGTCTTGTTTTCATGTATATTATACTCTGTATTGCTTCTACATATTGTTATAAAACTATAAACATGTCGTTTTCAATTATTGAATTTTAAAACAGAATTTTATAAAATTTTAGAACAGAAAAGATATATAGTCTTAAATATTAATATTTATCTTCATGTTTACCTTGTTTGGTCCTCTTCTGTCCTTTCTGTGAATCTGAATTGGTATTTCCTTTCAAACTGAAGAATTTCCTTAAGGTTTTCTTACAATATAAATTTGCTAGTGATGCATTCTCTTGGTTTTTGTATATCTAAAAATGTACTTTTGTCTCTGTTGCCTTCTTTTCTCAGGGACAGCCTCATTGGATATACAATTTTACTTTGAAGTTTTTTTTTTTTTAATCAGCATTTTGAATATATTGTTCCAGTGTCTTCTTGCTCCCATAATTTCTGATCAATAGTCAGCAATTACTCTTTGGTCCTCTGTAACATGTAATTTTTTGTGGTTGTGTTCTTTTCATTTCAGTAGTTTGATTCTAATGTGTATAGGAGTGAATTTTTTAGAGTTTGTCCTGCTTGGGTGAGGTTCACTGAACCTCTCGGATTTTTAAATTAATGTTTTCCACCAAATTTGGTAAGTTTTGGTTATTCTTCAAATTAAAATAATTTATCTTAGCCCTCTTTTTGTTTTCTCTTATTTAGGGCTTTGCTGAACTTTTTTATTATTGCACTAGTTTTTGGTTCTTTTTATATTTCCTTCTGTTTTTCTTTGTGTTCTATGGACTGGGAAGTTTCTATAGATCTAGCATCAATTTCACTGAGATTTTTCTGCTCCCTGCAATCTGCTTTTCTTTTTATTAATCATCCCTTTAGCCCTATTTTTTCCATTTTTGTTTTTCGGTTTCTACTTCTCTTTTGAGATTTCCTGTTTGTGCATTCATTAATGTTGTATTTTCCTTTAATTCTTTAAACATATTTTTAATAGCTACTTTGAAATTTTTATCTGCTGAATGCAATATCTGGCTCTGCTTGGGGTCATTTTCTATTGACTTATATTTTGTCCCTAAGTTGGCTTCCATTTTACTGGTCTTTGCATACTTATTTGATAATGTTTTTTATAAATTTCAAAACTTAGTTAATTTTGAAAACTGGGCCTTACAGATAATGTGTCATAGTGAGTAGATTCTTTTTACATTCTTTGAGGTTTGTTGGGGACTTTTCAGTTTTGATTTTACAGATTTTGTTTGTTTATAAGTTTTCTGTGGAATCATTATTGTAGAAAGATTTATAAGATTTAGAAATGCATTGTTTTCTTGGGATTGGATCAGGATTTTCTAAAGTCAAAGAATTATTTTCTTCAATTAAAATAAAATTTGAGTTTTGCCAATGAAAACCTTAATCATTTGGAGTTGATCTCAGTATAATGTATCAAAATGTGATTATTACTTATTAAACAGTTATCATGTGTCATATGTGGTGTTAAGCGCCGTACATACATATTTGGATTAATCCTTATAATATCCTCAATATCCACATTTTGGAAATTGAGAACAGTATCTCTTCGCATAAATTCACACAGCTAATAAATTGGAACTATAAAAATGTACTCAATCTTTCTGACTTCAAAGTCCTGGCTTTTTGGGTCTATATTGTCCTTCTTTTTTTGTTGCTATCATGTGGTTTTTAAAAGTTGTTTTTTTATCCCAATATTTCTAATGATGTTACACAACGGGTTGACTTTGGTCAAATTGGACATCCAGTAAATAGCATATCATACCATAACTATTAATATTTTTATCATTCCATTTCATACCATACTATTTTTTAGGAGAAAAAAAGATTTAGATTCTTTTATTCTACTTCTGGCTTTAAATATTGCCTTTGGGGTTTTGGTGGATTAATAATGATAATTCAGAGTGGGATTGATCAACATTTTAAATGTCAGAAAATGAATAATATTTGTGTTTAATCACTTATCACTTAAAGCATCTAATTGCTTTAATAGCTCTATGCCATGTACAGCTTAATTTTTAAAAAAAAATTTCTAGAATTTCCTTTCAAAATTATATTTCACGTGGCAGATGTTTAACTCATGGGTATCCTGGAGTGTTTATCAGATAAACTCCGTTTCTTCAGGTAAAGCCATTTAGTTGTCCAGATTGAACTAAGCTACTCATTATTCTCATTTCACTTTACTATTACTGTATTTTTTTTTTGATCTGTATAATATGTGCCAGAGGTTCCTTTGCAAAATTCAGAAGTTTTGTTTTTCAGTGTGGAAAACCTGCTGGCAGCGATTCAGGTGGTGTCATTGATCTCACAATGGATGATGAAGAGAGTGCAGCTTCTCAAGGTGCTTAAATAGTAATCATACTAAGGAATGCTTTGATACCTTTTTTTACTCTTAATACAGTACAACATTCTATGAAGACACATCTTTACAGCAATATGCTTGGTATATTTGTATCCCTTTTAGAATGAAAGTTTGTAGGTTAGAATTAAAAAATACAAATCAAATCTTGAATAACTATGAACAAGCTGTAGAGGAAAACAGTAATTAGAAGAGTATTTAATTTGTGGAGCACCTCTGTTTTTGTATCTGTTATTATAAGTTAATATTAGCCTTAGAGAGGACAAGTCAGAATCAGTAAAGAAAGAGCCTGGGAATCCAATCCACATTCTCAGACTCTACATTAAATGTGTGTGTGTGTGTGTGTGTTTGTGCGTGCGTGCACGTGTGTTAATGTAGGAACTTGTAAGTGTGTATACATTTAATTTCGGTCATTTGAACTAATTTATTTAGAATTATATAAAGAAAAATGAAAGTAATTTTAAAAAGCATGCACATTCAAAATACTCAATATTATTCTGAGTTACAGTATTTAGAAGCTGTATTGGATAGATATTAAACTATATTCTCATTTTTCTACAGTGTTAATAGGTGTTTCATGAATAAAAAGTCCCATGGTATTATGCTTGGGAAAATGCTGATTTAAAGTTAAATGGCTTTTTTTCTTGAGGCAGATTTGTCTGAGCCTTTACTATGCTAATTTATAACATAAATCTCCAGGAACTATTTAAGATATAAAATATTTCTCAAACTTATTTGACTGCACAGAATAACTTTGTACACAGACATATCTGCAAAACTCTGTGGTGATAATTAATGCATGTGGAAAATCTAGTTAAGATCAGGAGCTAAGTTAATTATTATTACTTTAAAGACATTAAATTTCTAAAAAACCCAAAGATTTAAAAGGTCATATTTTGGAGAATAGATAGTTTCGTTGGGTTTAGGATACCAAAGTTAAATAGCTGTACAGTTGATTTAAAGTCAGTTTTGTTGTATAAAATTGAAGTAAAACTGGGAGATTTACACCATCCTTTATCAGGGTTGAACTCGTACCAGTATGATTATTTTTAAAAGTTTCAAATTATCTATATTACTTTCACTAATTTTTTATAGACAGGATTGACTATCCATTGATCCCTATAGGACAGAATTAATACAGGTTATTTTTGAGAGGACACAGGTAGGGCTGATTCTGGGTCAAAAAGTAAAGTAAGCAAAGTTTGTTTTCAGTGCTCTTGCCATTTCCTTTTCTAGCATCCATGCCTCATGGAGCCTCTTTCCATTGTTGCACCTTTGCGTCTGTCTCACATTTTCCCATTCTGAAGTACATTGTTCTCCAATAGCACCAAATTAAAGTATCAGTTGCTTAAAGTCTTAAATTTTATTTATATTTTAGTGAAGAATTCCATAGGACGGAAATCAATGGGGATCATTTTGGACAGAAGGGCTTTTGGCTCACCATCTTCATAGTAGTTTTCTATTTTTAAGGGTTTTATCAGAGATGCAAACATTTATTTATTTTATAGCAACCATCTGTGTTATCAAACAAAAGAACCTAAACAACAGTAGAGTAATTGAAATTTAAGATCATGGTGAAAGGCTTATCAATTTATAGGTATTTGTCTAGGAAAATGTTCTTGATATAGACATATGGATATATAGATATATATTTATGCAAGCAATGAAATTATGCTAGTTGATGTGATGTATTGAATCCAGAAATAATATTCTTTCATAAAAAATAAACAGAACATAAAACTGAATTCCTATCAATGTGAATTAGAATCTATGATAGAACCAGTAGTGAATTTTGTATGCTCCTGACTTCATTTCAAATCAGCAAAAAATGCAAATAGGTAAAATAGAAAGAAATTGTTCTTTTAGAGGTAAATGTGATACCCAAGTAGCAAGCAAAAGTAAAATTGACCCAAAAAGGAAAGACCTGTGTTTCTAAATTTTTTCCTGTCAATCATAACATCTCATTTTTAATTAACAGACCCCAAAAAGCTAAATCACACTCCTGTATCAACCATGGGTTCTTCTCAGCCTGTGTCACGACCGTTGCAACCCATACAACCTGCACCGCCTCTTCAGCCATCTGGGGTACCAACAAGTGGACCATCTCAGACGACGATACACTTACTACCTACAGGTAAATTTGCTGAATGATTGAGCAGAAGCTTTAGTTTTGCCTAACTATGACTATGGAATTGAGTGGAAAGATAAGACAGAAAATTCAGAGTAATTCTCATTGTTAATTTGAAGACAATGCATGTGTTTTTGAACACAGTATAACTTAGTGTTGTTCACTGTCTTAAATAGTAGCACTGGTAGAGAATGGTTATAAAGAAGACTTAACCTATATGTATGTTTTTGTCACCTGCCAGCAGATGTCCTGTAAACAGCAGAAATGAATGTAGCTTCTCTAGAAGGGATGAGTATCATGATTTGTTCAGAGTATAACCAAGAGGTTATAATTGATCAAACAGAAATTTTAAATGAATCTTATCTTGAAATAGTTTTAACTGGCATAACACTAACTGCCAGGAAGTATGCGCTGATATTTTGCTTGCTACCTTTCAAAAAGCTGTAAATTAGATGTTTTCAAGGTATAACCTACATCTCCTAAACTATTTAGAAGCCAATCAAGACAATTTGTCTTCTGCAAGTCTATTGCTTGGGATTTATCTGCAAAATACTTATATAAGCACTCTTCTTATTAAGGAAAATATTGAGTAAAATGGGATTTTATCCAGTGAGATTTATACTTAAATTACCGGAGTAACTTATAAGAATAAGGATATTTTCTATAGTGATTTAGCAGACCATTTGTTAATTAATCTTTGAATTATGAAATTACTGTTGATATCCTAAGTGCCTGATAGTTATGGTAGTTACTGTTTAGATTTGGATTTCAGAATTCTAGATGCTTATCCAGAATTTCCTACCAACTTAAACTACATTTTACCTTGGTGGCATTGCCAGGCAAAAGAATGTGCTTATATGACTTTATGAAGTTATATGTAAAGACTGAGGAGTCTTTCTTTAGTAAAGGAACCTTTTTATCTTTGTTATATCTAGTATTTTTCTCCAAATTTATTTTATTATAAAACCTATTTTTTATATGAAAGTAGATTTATTGCTTCATTACATAATTATTATACATGGTTATTTGTAAAATGTAACTTCAATTTAGTGTTAACTCTTAAAAGTCTTCATTATTGTAGTTCCATGCTGTCAGTGAACGTTTAGGACTCATTTTTTGATAAATATCACATTAACATTACTCAAGGTATTATTGCTCTTTGGAATATACATTAGGAGGAATACTGAGTGGAGGAGGGGAAAGTCTGTATTTTAATGGATATTTTACTGTTTTAAATAAAAGATTACTTCACCTGAACAAAATGTGAATTATAATAGCTAGGCAGTTTCTTGAACTGTGGAATACAAAGATACACTTTTGGATTCATATCCCCTTGGCAGAAGGCCTGGAGGGCCTATAATTCCACTCTGCTAAGAACAATTTAAAATTGAGAAAGGATAAATTCCTGTAAGTCACTCCTGTGGTATCATACTCTTGCCTGAAAACCTCCCTCCTTTTTTTTTTTTTTAACCTTCACATGCTTATTATCTAGTCAAACTAAAGAGGGGGAAGGGGATTGAATATGTTAAGTTGTTCTCTTTTTCTGAGTCTTGGATTTTAATATTATTAATTTTAGTTGGCTCTATCATTTTTATCTTGTAAGATTATAAAAGGAGACTGTTAATTTCTATTTCTCTCCTTGTTATAGTTAATTAGATTCTATGCAAAGTAATTACCATTTAATACAGTTTGCTTAACATAGAATTTACTACATTGTTAATCTCTTTTTTTGCCTTCCGTTAGCTCCAACTACCGTGAATGTAACACATCGTCCAGTAACTCAGGTGACCACAAGACTCCCTGTACCAAGAGCTCCTGCAAACCACCAAGTGGTTTATACAACTCTCCCAGCACCACCAGCTCAGGCTCCCTTGCGAGGAACTGTTATGCAGGCTCCTGCTGTTCGGCAGGTCAATCCCCAAAATAGTAAGAGACTTTTCTTACATATTGCCCCAAGGTAAATGTAGCTCTCTCCAGCATTCAGTTGGAGTGGCTTGTATTGACATTAGATTTTGCAAAAAGTTCTTATATTTATTAAAACTATTACTATAAGTTTGAGATTTATTATATAACATATTGATGTGGTATAGTTAATAACAATGTATTATATACTTGAAAATAGCTGATAGAGCAGATTTTAAGTGGAGTCGCCACAAAAAAAAGCATATGAAGTAATACATATGTTAATTAGCTTGATTTAGCCATTCTGCAATGTACGCATATTTCAAAACATGTTGTATACCATAAATATATATAATTTTTATTTGTCATTAAAAAAGTAATAATTTAAAAAAGAAATGATAAGAGAATCAGAAAACCCTATTATTAGTTCACTTTTCTTCTTTTAGGAGAGTTAACCAGAGAAAATTGGCCATGTATACTACTTGATTTGTGCTATATGTGTTATCTTTAATTTAACTTTAATTATTTATGGTCTGTACTATTACAGTACCCTATTTGATGTTGGTTTACTCTCCACTCTATTAAGAGTCACCCTTCCTAATTTAAGAGGGAATGATCAATTGTGACTTAGCCTAGTGATGGAAATCATGGTAGAGGTAGCCTCTAATGAGTCTTAAAGATATGGAAGGTGGCTCAGAAATAAAAGAAGGGAAAGTATTGAAGGGAACTTGTGATTTCACATATATATATATATATATATATATATATAAATAAAATATGTTATTTACATATATGTTATGTATGTATGCAACTAATGTATATTATAATTATATATTAACATGTACTGTATATATTAGCAGTAGTAGACTATATCATATAAACACAAGTTTATATGAAAGGTATACCTAAAGTTTAAAGAAAAATAATACAATGAACCATCTATGAACTCTTCATCAGGTTAAGAAATAGAACTGTATCAGTATCCTATAAGCCCTCCTGCAGGCCCTTCCTTAATTGCCTCCCTCTCCTTTCCATTAGAGGTAATCACCATCCTTTTCTATCAGTCATTCTGCTTTTCTTTATGATTTTGCTACCAATATAGGGATCACATATATATATATATATATCTTACTGAGTTTTGGAGAATTTAATAGCAAGAATAAATCTAGCCGTTTAAAGAAATTGTGCCATTATTAGATGATAGCTTCCAGGAGAAAATGAACTGAATAGAATCTCTGGATTATAGTCTGGCTTATAAGTCTGGCTTATAGATATAAGATATAGTCTTATATCTCTGACGCTTTCTTAAGTTTACCAAGATCCTTATCTGAAAAAACTAGTTGACAGTGTCAGGAATGAGTTCTGGGAAACTAGGCTCACCACAGTCAGGGCACCTGGCAGAACTATAGCATGGGCCAGGTAGTGAATATATGGCAAGAATATGATCAAGGCCATAGGTGACTCTAAATTTTCTGCTTCTTTTGCCCTGGTGCATGTCACAGCAGTTTTCTGTGGGGTGAGATGAGTATCCTTAGCTGATCAGCTGGGCATAGAGAGAAAGAAAGGAACCTCATTAACACAAATCAAGGATGACTTGAGCTTTCCATCCTGCTTAAAAAGATGAGACAGCAGGGATCCTTGTGAAGATACTTTTAATATGTCCAACCACTGAATAACAGTGTTTCATTTTGACCTGTTTGCCTTCTCTGCATATGGTCACAACCAGTCAGTGTTGTAGGATTTTTTTTATTCATAGCCCTCCTAGTGGGGATCCATTTATTTCTCCCCTTGCTGGACCTCCTGTTTCTTGTACCTTATATTTTCCTCTTTCTTTATTTTCTCTCTCATTGGTGGCATACATCCTCCAGTGACTTCTTGAGAAAGGGTTCATGGAAGTTATATTTATTTTGAGTGCTTGCATACATGAAAATTTCTTTATCCTCATGTTTAAATGATAGTTTGGCTGAATATATATAGACTTCTGGGTTGGGAATATTTTTCTTTTCATACTTTGAAAACATTGCTTCACTGACTTCAAGTATTTAATCAGTGTTCCACCAAATTAACAATAGAATTCTGATTTTTTTTTTTTTGAGACAGAGTCTCACTCTGTTGCCCGGGCTAGAGTGCCATGGCGTCAACCTAGCTCACAGCAACCTCAAACTCTTGGGCTCAAGGGATCCTCCTGCCTCAGTCTCCCAAGTAGTTGGGACTACAGGCATGTGCCACCATGCCTGGCTAATTTTTTCTATATATTTTTAGTTTGCCAATTAATTTCTTTCTGTTTTTAGTAAAGACGGGGTCTCGCTCTTGCTCAGAATGGTTTCGAACTCATGACCTTGAGCGATCCTTCCGCCTCAGCCTCCCAAAGTGCTAGGATTACAGGCGTGAGCCACTGTGCCCGGCCAGAATTCTGATTTTTATTTCTTCATTTTCTTTTGTAGGTGTTACAGTTCGAGTGCCTCAAGCAACTACGTATGTTGTAAACAATGGACTGACCTTGGGATCAGCAGGACCTCAGCTCACAGTGCATCACCGACCACCACAAGTGCATACTGTAAGTGTTCATGCTTGGCTTTACAAAATTCTCAGTTGTAAAGCTATCAAATATTATAGTTAACGTTTTTCTTTAACATAGTTAGATCAGAGGGAAATGATAAGTCTTCCTCCTTTTCCAGCAGAAGTTTAAGAAAATTGATCCTACCATTATGAACAAATGTTGCTAGGGATGAGGATCATTAAGAATTATTGAGTTTGCTTGTGGTGTACATTGTACAAAAGCAGGTGCACAGTTGGGACATGTGAAGTAAAATAGACTATTTCCAACTTATGGTTAAATTAAGAAGGGGGCTGGGCTTGGTAGCTCATGCCTATAATCCTTGCACTTTGGGAGGACAAGGTGGGAGGATCCCTTCAACCCAGAAGTTCGAGACCAGCCTGAAGAATATAGTGAGAACCCCGTCTGTACAAACAATACAAATATTAGCTGGGCATGGTGGCATACACCTGTCATCCCAGCTGCTCAGGAGGCTGAGGGAGGAGGATTACTTGAGCCTAGGAATTTGAGGTTGCAGTGAGCCATGATGACACCATTGCACTCTACCTGGGGCAGCAGAGCAAGACTCTGCCTCAAAATAAATATGTAAATACATTAATTAAATTAAGAGGGGTATTATTTTTTTTTTATTCTAACTTTATTTTTTTCCTCCAAACCTGTACCA
The DNA here is from genome assembly GCA_963574885.1 of Lepilemur ruficaudatus. Taxonomy (NCBI): domain Eukaryota; kingdom Metazoa; phylum Chordata; class Mammalia; order Primates; family Lepilemuridae; genus Lepilemur; species Lepilemur ruficaudatus. The sequence continues at coordinate 134,960 of CAUYRT010076479.1, forward strand.
CTTCTAGCTGCTATGTTGTCATCAATTTATTGTTTTAAGTAATCCAATGATACTGGGAAATCATTTATTAAGAGATAATAGAGAAAAACAAAGATTTCTCTTTAGATTTAGCCTCCAAAGCAATGTCACATTATCCTGTGACATGATTATGGCAGTATTTGGTATGAAATATCATGTAAATGGAAATGGTAGCTTTATGAGATAAGTGAGGGAGAGATTGTAAGGCTATTGCATATTATTATAGTTAGCATTTTTCTTTAAAGACGTTATATCAAAATAGTTGTATCAGCTTTATAGCTGATATTACTTTTTACCTAGCAAACATCCTTTTTTTAAAATGCTTGTAATAATTTATTGAGTGCTTCCCACGTACTAATAAGCACTGTTAATATACTTGATCCTCACACAGGAGTCCTTCAGGAGGACTTTTGCTAGACCGTTTTTTTATCTTTTATTACAGATATGGCAACTTTTACCCAGAGAAGTTGATTAACCAACCCAAGATCATACCTCTCAAGAACCCATGCGTTCCAGGTTTAGAGATTATGCTCTTAAATACCTATTATTTTTATTGTTCCCCTGCAATGAAAAAATTATCATTAATGGAGCACCATGTAACAGGCACTCCACCAAGTTGTTTTCTTTCTTTTTTTTTTTTTTCTTTTTTAGGCCTTATTCTAAGTGATCTACTAAGTCCTTTACATGTATTATTTTATTTAATCCTCACAACCCTGTGAGAATTAAATTTATTATTTTCCTTCTGATAGAAGAGAGTACTGTACAAGATGTTAAATTGTTGGTCATTGTCATTACCCAAGCTAGTGTCAGAGCCAGAGCCATTTAAAAACTCAGGTTGCCTGAGCTCAGCACTTTCAGAGTGTTTTCACAGTGCTACAGATCTGGCCCTATTAGGGCATATGGCAAATATGCCATTACTTTTGTTTGCATCTACAAATAAGTTATTTCATTCCATATTTCTTCAAACAAATATGTGGCAAAAATCTATTTATAGCATAGTTTTGCAAATTATATAACCCATCAGAGCTTTTTAAATTTTTATTTAAAAAAAAACAGCATTCCACATGTATTGTCTTAGAATATACTAGAGAAATATTCTTTCTTTTAATGCAACTTTTAATAACTTTTTAAATGCAAAATTTCAAACATATCTGAAAGAAAAAATAGTTAATGATCCCCACATACCCATCACCCATTTTCAGCAATTATCAGCACATGGCCAATCGTATTTTGTCTATGTTGCCACTCACCTATTCCCACAACTCATGCAAACACTTGATTATTTTTAAGCACATCCTTGATGTCATATTATTTTATCTGCAGAACTTCAGTAGAATTCTCCACTGAAGTGTTAAAAACAATACAAAGACTTATTTTATTTTATTATTTTCTGAGATAGAGTCTCGCTCTGTCACCCCAGATAAAGTGCAGTGGCATCATCATAGCTCACAGCAACCTCAATCTCCTGGGCTCCTAAGGTGATCCTCTTGCTTCAGCCTCCAAAGTAGCTGGAACTATAGGTGTGTGGACTGTGCCTGGCTAAATTTTTTTTCTTTTTTCCTATTTTTGGTAGAGATGGGGTCTCATTCTTGCTCAGGCTGATCTCTAACTCTTCTGACCTCAAGCAAGCAATCCTCCCGCCTTGGTCCCGAGAGTGCTAGGATTACAAGCACCCAGCCTAAAAACTCATTTGACTTAACTAGTTTTGTGGTGTAAGCAGATTCAGAATCCTAAAATTTTAAAAAATAGAAAGGATATTGCAGGCCATTTAAGCTATTGTCAAATACCTGAAACTCCCGTGCTCCCTCTAGCTAAAGATCATGGCTTTAGCCATCTTCTCTTAAATCTTACTAGCTTTATGTTTAATTTAATGTTATTTACTTGAGTGATTAAGGCATTTTAGGAAAAAAGATAAAGGAAATACATGGCCAGTATTCAAATAATTTCTGCTTCTTCAGCTTTCAGTGTTTTATCTGATTAAGTTTTGTTTCTTTTTTCTCTAACTTTATTTCTTTGGCTTTTTAACAGTGGATTTGCCTTTTTCCAGATATGTATATAAATTTTTCCCACTAGGTATATTCATTTCATCAACAGATTTACATTCCCTGAAATTAATCAACATATCCTTTTTGCATTTTTACTACGTTCAAGGCACTGGTTGGTACTAAGCTTTAAGAAAGCATGGAGATTTTGCCGGATGCTGTGGCTCACGTCTGTAATCCTAGCACTCTGGGAGGCCAAGGCGGGAGGATCACTTAATGCCAGGAGTTCAAGAAAGCATGGAGATTTTAAAAGATGTTATCAGATCTTTACAGAATTCACAATATGCAAACTACCTACTTAATGAAATACATACAAAAGCATATTTTTGTTAGATGAATTTCAGTTAAGGTAATCTTATTTGCTTTCTGACTTCCAATATAAATTGGTGAGCAATGATATATTCTACTTAAAAGATCACTCGTATTTTGAAGACATTGTTATTCTGTTATCTTAAATCTCAGATATAATGATGACGACGATAATGTTCTAGTGTTAGACAAGTCAGTAGGGCTTCCTAAGGTTAGTACCATGCTTTGTCATTATCTGTCTTAGCCGCCCTTTCTAAATTATCTTTCACTATTCTTCTTCATATGCTCTATGTCCAAGAAAAAGGTAGCACTTGTTCTTGCCCATAAGCCCCTTCACTTTCCTATCTCCATGCCTTTGCTCATGCTTTACCTATTGGCTAAAAGACAAGTGACTACTTCTGCATCTCTAAATCCTATCTTTCAGAGCCCTATTTAAATATCAACTTTTTCATGTAGATTGGCCAAGAACATAGTACACATTAAGTGGTAATTTGCTTATTTATAAGAATATGCTACTGTCTTTTTATTACAAATAACTTAAAAATGAAAGTATAGTTGTACATACCAATATCATATGATATTGGCTGCCACACATGATATTGAAAAATGTTACACAATACTAAAATGAGAATCTGTAGCATAGAAAACTAAATCTTAAATTATTTTGTTACAAGTAGATGATTATTTCAATGTCTTTCACAATGATGTTCCATCAGCAAGGGCTTTTTATTTTTATTTCGCAGTGTATATATATTTATATTATTATATAATATTATATATTATATTATTCCATGGTGTATGTGTGTGTGTATCACATTGTCTTTATCCAGTCATCCATTGATGGACACTTAGGTTGAGTCCATATCATTGTGATTGTGAATAGTGCTGCAACAAACATACGAGTGCAAGTACCTGTTTGATATAATGATTTGTTTTCTTTTGGGCAGATACGCCGTAGTAGGATTGCTGGATCAAATGGGAGTTCTATTTTTAGTTCTTTGAGAAATGTCTACTATTTTCCATAAAGGTTTTACTGGTTTACATTCTCACCAACAGTTTATAAGCATTCTCTTTTCTCCATATCTTTGCCAACATCTGTTATTTTTTGTCTTTTTAAGAATAGCTCTTCTGACTGGTGTAAGATGATATTTCATTGTGGTTTTAGATTGGGTTTTCCTGATGATTACTGATGTTGAGCATTGCTTTATGTGCTTGTTGGCCATTTGTATATCTTTTGAAAAATGTCTGCTCATGTCTTTATCCCACTTTTTATGGGGTTATGTTGTTGTTGTTGTTTGAGCTCCTTGTATATTCTGGATATTAGTCCATTGTCAGATGCATAGTTTGCAAATATTTTCTCCCATTCTATGGGATGTCTTTTCACTCTTGATTATTTCTTTTGCTGTGCAGAAGCTTTGTAGTTTAAGTCCTGTTTGTCTATTTTTGTTTTTGTTGTGTTTGCTTTTGGCCTTTTTTAGTCATGAATTCTTTGCCTAGGCCAATGTCCAAAAGAGTTCTGCTTAGGTTTTCTTCTAGTATTTTTATAGTTACCGGTCTTACATTCAAGTCTTTAGTCCATCTTGAGTTAATTTTTGTATCTGGTTAGAAATAGGGGTCCAGTTTCATTCTTCTGCATATAGCAATCCAATTTTTCCATCACCATTTATTGTATAGGGTGTCCTTTCCCCAGTGTATATTATTTTTAACTTTGTCAGGTCATGTAGCTTTATCATCTGTTCCATTGATCCATGTGTCTATTTTTATACCAGTACTATGCTGTTTTGGTTAGTATAGTCTTGAGTTATATAATTTGAAGTCAGCTAATATGATGCCTCCAGCTTTGTTCTTTTCACTTAGGATTGCTTTGGCTATTTGGGTTCTTTTTGGTTTCCATGTAATTTTAGGATTGCTTTTTTATAAATCTGAAAAATGACATCAGTATTTTGATAGGAATTGCATAGAATCTGTAGATTGCTTTGGGCAGTATGGTCATTTTTAACAACATTGATTCTTCTGATCTGTTGGATGGGATGTTTTTCCATTTGTTTGTGTCATCTGCAGTTATTTCATCAGTGTTTTGTAGTTTTCCATATAGAGATTCTTCACCTCCTTGGTTAAATATATTCCTGGGTGTGTGTGTGTGTTTTGTTGGGTTTTTTGTTTGTTTATTTTTTGTAGCTCCTGTTAATGGGATTGACTTCTTGATTTGGTTCTCAGCTTTATTATTATTGGCATATAAAAATAATACTCATTTTTGTATGTTGATTTTTGTATCCTGAAACTTTGCTTAATTCATTTATCAAATATAGGAGTCTTTTGGAGAAGTCTTCAGGGCTTTCTAGGTATAAGATTGTATTGTCAGCAAACAGATAATTTGACTTCTTTTTTCCATTTTGGATGCCTTTTATTCCTTTTCTCTGGCTAGGACTTCCATTTCTATATTGAATAGTGGTGGTGAAAATGGGCATCCTTGTGTTGTTCCAGTTCTCGGGGGGAATGCTTTTTAACTTTAATTTGTTCAGTATGATGTTGACCATGGGTTTGTCATATATGGCTTTTGTTACTTTGAGGTATATTCCTTCTATGCCTAGTTTGTTGAGGGTTTTTATCGTGAAGGGTTGAATTTTATCAAATACTTTTTCTGCATCTATTGAGATGATCATATCATTTTTGTTTTTAATTCTCTTTATGTGGTGAATCACATTTATTGATTTGCATATGTTGAACCATCCCCAAACTCAATATTTTAGGTCTAGGAATTATAGTAAGAGTAAGGTTAGTACCATTGTTTGGGGCATATTGGTTATAAATCACCAACTAGAACTTGCCAGGTTGGCTGTAATATTTGGTACTTCTCAGAATTCTTCTTCTTCCTATTTTTTTTTTAGTGACTTGTTTCCTTCACATTACCAGAATTCTTGAAGTAAAATGATATCTCTCTGTAATAATCTCTAAGGTCTCTTAGTTCTAGCATTCTAAAATAGTTATTTCTTGGATCATTGTAAGTCATTGTGACTCTTCTTTTTTTTTAGGAGCCCCCACGCCCTGTACACCCAGCACCCTTACCAGAAGCCCCACAACCACAACGTCTGCCCCCAGAAGCTGCCAGCACATCCCTGCCTCAGAAGCCACACTTGAAGTTAGCACGAGTTCAGAGTCAAAATGGCATAGTACTGTCATGGAGTGTCCTGGAGGTGGATCGAAGCTGTGCCACTGTTGATAGCTACCATCTCTATGCTTATCATGAGGAACCCAGTGCCACTGTGCCCTCACAATGGAAAAAGATTGGGGAAGTAAAGGCACTTCCCTTGCCTATGGCATGTACTCTCACCCAGTTTGTATCAGGCAGCAAATACTACTTTGCAGTACGAGCCAAGGATATTTATGGACGTTTTGGACCTTTCTGTGATCCTCAGTCAACAGATGTGATCTCTTCTTCCCAGAGCAGTTAAGCCTTGGAGCCTTTATCTCTTCCTCTTTTAAAAGTTCCACTTTTGATCTTGTTTTTAATCTTGTGCATGATACCCAATGTAAAATCCACATTGTGCAAGATTTCTTGGACAGATGTGTGTATACACTACATTTGTTTATAACCAGAAGTAAAATAAACTCAGCCCACAAAGCAAGAATCTTTTCCTGGACAATTTAAGCTTAAGGGTTTTGAAATGTAAATGTGTACCTTGCTTTAGTTTTGAGGCTGGGGAATATATGTGGGTGTTTGTGTGTTATTGCATTGGAATCTCCCATTTTTATTCTCAAATTTATCTCTGTTTCAGTATGAAGTAAGTATATCAAAAGATCTGAGATATGTAACTGGCATGATTCTGCTTCTAAGGGATCTATAAGATCATAGTTAAATGATTTAAACTGAACCTAAAGAAAACCCAAAGAAATAAATAAAAAGCAAAATGGCTAAATAGTTTAAAATAGGTTAATTTGAACACAGGAAAGGATCCGTTCATCTTTTCTTTTGTCTCTTCTCCTGGGTTGTTAATTAGGTGAAAAAAGATCTGCAATGGCCCCTCTCTTTTCTAATCTGGCTTATACTTTTATTTTGTGCCTTAAAAATTAACTGCAAAAATAAACATGGCCATATGTTCGTCATGGTTTACTCTTCTCTTTCAGCCTTTCACTCTTTATTTCTCTTTGATCTCTACCATAGCATACCCCCAAATAATTTTTAAACCAAGGCATGCATATATTCATACATACATATATACATATATATTACATATATATATTTATTCTCATCTGTGGCATCACTACATTTAATTCCAAAAATTTGACTTGCTATTTTCTTCTAAGAATATAGATGCTTTTATTTTTGGTCCCTATTTAACTCTGTGTAAAGTGGACTGAGAGAAAACCATATTATGTAAGAAAATTTTCCTTCAAACCTGTTTTAGTATCCATGTTGCACACCATGTTAGAGATTATGAAAGCAGTTCTAGTTCATTTCACCACCCAAATCTATCACTCAATACTAATTCCTTAGTATTCTTTCAAAGAAAGTAAGTAATAAAATTCACAAAATAGAGTGAGCTAAAATATCAAGGGGAAAGCTTCATTTCCTCTCTACTCTCATATCATCCTTCCTGTTTTAACCTTTTAACTTTGTTTTTGATGGTGCCAAGTTGAGTCCAATTTAGGCTTTGTCAGCTTTGGATAGAATTTAAAGTGTATCCTTTCAGGTCATTTTATGTAACAATTAGATATAACCTCCTGTGTATCTCCCTTTCTCTTCAAAGTTAATAAAATTCAGCTTAGGTCATGGATTTTCAGTATGAGTGTCAGCTATGCTGGTGTCAGGTAGGTGTTTTGAGTGTAGATAGTTTAGGACTGGAGGGCTGGGCTCTTTTAGGAATAAGGATGTGGTTGAGAATATTTTGAAAGGAATTCATGAAATTTGTGAAATAACTTTCTAGTTATCTACTCTTATAATATTTGAATTCATATTTTTACCTTCTCAAAATAAATTCGTCATTCATTTTCCTGGAATTGCAGGGGGGAGCTATCCCTTTTGTTAATGCTGTTTTGTTTCAACTTTGATGGCTTGTAATAGGAAGTATTCTAGCTGTAAAAGAAACTCTCTTCAGAGACTTTTTCACTGGTCAGTGTACTGTCATCTTAGGTATGAGGTTTGATTGATGATGGAGAAAGCGTACAGATTGCCAAAAAGTAAATGCTCCAAACCTCCCTTTCACTTTCAGAAAATGAGACCACAGTGACAATTAGAGTTTTCCATGAATCAAATTTTCCAATCAACTGTGTCAATATTACTCATTTTAGGACTAATGATGATGGTAAAGAAGTTGCCAAAGTCACAACAGTGAACATTTTGAAAAGAAGGAATTGATGATCTTCTCAATGCAGATGAACACCTATCTATATCCGCATGTATATATATTTTTACCTGCAGTGGTTCAGTGTTGTTATGTATTCAAGGTCATTCCTGTCTACAGAATTGAAGCCCCATGTTCAAATAATTCTTTATTAGCCATTTTTATGGTCACATGGTAACAATTTGCTTAGGTAGCCTACAAAAGGTTCCCTTGATAAACATCTTTATTTGTATTTACTAAAAAAACTTTCATAGCATTATATAATCAGGTGAAGAAAGCCCACTATAATGAAAACATTTCATTCTTTTAGCCTATATTGTGTTTTTTGTTAAAGGAAAAAAATTAATTCTCAAATAGTAGCCCTAAAAATAGATTCACTGTGGTAAAATAATTACTTAAAATATTTTATTCCAGATGGTAGAAGGAAGGTACAAAGAGAGACTGTAATTATTTAAGGAAAAAGTATATTTATTATAACATGGTCTCCTCAAATTAGCCTGCCATGGGACTTAGGGGCAACAGTGATATTGGATTTACAGAAAATGTTAGGTTATAACACTAGACCTTTATTTGGGGCAGGTTTCAATGTTGATGAACACTGACTTTTTATTTGGCTGTTTCTTTAGTGAGAGAGAATGGAGGACTCAACTAGAAATAGCTACTGATAACAGACTTTACAGTAGCAGTTTACACTCCATGGTTACCTTTTTAAAAATTTCATGGTATCTTTTCACAAGTATTAAAAATAAGCTTGATTATCCCATTTTGGGAATGCACGTTTGCTACATTTTTAGCCTGACAATACTAAGGTATTGCCTTATTGGAAATCCTGGAAACCTCTGATATTTCAGCCTGAAATGTAGAATGTTTATGTGGCATTTAATGGTAATGGTGATGTTTGTTACTTTGCACTTTGTCAGAGTAGTTTTCACCCTGTTTTAAGTGTAAGCCTCTTTTTAAAATTATGTTCTTGCTGGTAAATTTGTAAGTTGCATACAAAGACATCTGTTTTTAACAGTTAATTTTATGAGGTAACTATATCTATCCCTCTATTTCTCTGGACTCACTTTTTAAAATATGCAGAAGACTGTGTACTGTTTAACACAATATATAAGTTTATGAGAGAAGTGAAGAATTTTCTTCCTAGAAAAGTAAAAATTTATTGAGATACCATTTGCCACACAGAGAGGTGTTCCTTACTCTCCCATCCCCATTGCCAGATAACATATCTTGAAAAAAATGACCTAAAGCAAAGAGCTTAGAATCTTGGGTGCATCTGTCTGAAGAACTCCTTAGGCAGGCTGCACCTTACAGTTCTCTTACTGCATTGGGTAAGTGTTAACTTAGATTTTGTTATTTTGCTTTAAATAGTCTCCAAAGTATCATTTATACAGCAAGGTTAGTGTTAATATTGCATGGTAGCATTCAATCTGTTCCATGAGTTTTCCAGTACTGTACAAGATCAACAAAGTAATGCCTGTGGTATCCTCATTTCTCACTTTTATACACTGTGATCTTAGCACAGTAGGGTACTGCAAAGACCTTCCAAGTGTTCTCCCTGACTTTCCTTCTTGGGCCATTTCAGTATCCTATGATTTTTTTTATGTGTTATTTTATCATTGACCTGTGGTTGGCCTGTTTGATTCTAATTTCTGGAAAAACCATGTCCCAGTATTAGAATACTGCAGATAACTCTATCTAAAACCAATGTGCGATTCTACCTTCCTTCCTATTTACTGGGCAAATGCCTTTTTTTTCCTCTCTTTTAATTTTGGGAGACACACACACACACAAATCAGAGCAATTCTCATGAGGAGTTTGTTAGTGTGGCAGACTTAATCTAATTCCTGAAACTCATTCATCCCCTTGAGCCAGCCAATGGGGAGGAATACAATAATACAAACACATTTTGTCTCTTGTCATATTCAAATAATTTTATCATGTTAAAATAAGCTTTCCTTTTTTTTATTTGTAGAATCAGCTAAGTACTTGTCATTTATATTTAAATGCTGTCTTTTTTGGGGGGCAAATAAGGTAACTGGGCAATCAAACACCTTTTGGGGATCCTGGCTTTAGTATTTTATCAGCCATTTCAAATTAAATATAAAAATAAATCCTTTGTAGGAAACTGCACCCTCATTTTTGTTTATTGCAGTTGAAAGTATAAATAGTAAGACAATGTAAGACCTTCCTAATGTCTAATATAAACTGGGCTTTAGCAAGTTGCCCTATTTTTATTAGGTTTTGAAGGTTTTTGTGGGGTTTTTTTTCTTTCTTTTTTAAATGTACAGTAGAGTGGTGTCTGTATAAGTGTTAACTGTAGTGGGGTTTTGTCCAGCAAGCCTGAAATTTATACTTTGAAATAAAACTACTGGATTTTTAACATTCTGGGTACTCTGATTCATTCTGATTATTCATAGCCCTTGTGTTCTTTCTTTTGAGGGTCTCCCACCTTGTTTAGAATCACCCATTATATACTGTACAATATGGCTTCTTTAACCTTGGAAATTCCATGGCACTCAAACTACATATAACTCTCCAGCTTTGAAAGACAGTTGCTATGCAGAGTTCTTGCTAGATTGGATGGGTGCTTTTAACCAATGGGAGACAACAGTGAGGTTGACTGTATCATATCCCTTGCCTACACCACAGAAAGACTCAGCTGATGAGGGATTCCTTTGAAAACCTCTCCACTGTCTCCTAGGCTTTTGTCGTTAAGCATAGCCAGCCAGAGGAAGGGGGAAGAGCACGGGAGGAGTACAGGTTCTTAGGGCCAGGCCTGGCAGTGGCACGCATCTCAGGTTCCGTTGGCTAGGACTGTCACATGGCACAAGTACCTAAGGGACCCTGGGAGATGTGGTCTGTGTGGGCAAGCATAAAAGGAGAATATAGATTTTGGTGAGTAAAGGAGCAGTTTCTGCCACATCCTCTTGTATATTAGCTTGTGTGCTAAAGCCTAGTACTGTTATTTATCACGCACACTGTTTCTTCTACAGTGCTCCACCCTATAGTGAATGCTTGCTGTTAAAATCAGTGAAAAATGAAAATGACAAATGAATTTACTGTATTTTATTAAGAGTAATTCTGGCAGAAAAAAACATAGCTAAAATAGTGCCTTTGGCATCTTATTTGCAGCCTTTTATTCCCTTCTATTCCCTCATCTCCCTCCTTCATTTTATGTCAAGTTTCAAAATTGGTTTCATGGTAATAAAATCAAAGTCATAAGCCTCTGGCATGCCCTGATGGAGAGTTTTGTTGAAACGTTGCCAGTGAAAAACAGGGAGGCCGCCTTGTACTGTCGGACCGCTAATGGCGTAGGCTGTGAACTGAGATGCTAGGTAGATATCCGACACCTGGAAAAAGAGGGGGGGGGCATTTTAGAAAATCATTTGGAAAAAAAACTTAACTAAATCCATGACTTCCCCCCCCTTTCCTTTCCAAAGTCACAATATTAGCCACTTTACACAATTTTCTTGCAAGCTTCCACGTCTTTACATGATACACTCTTCTGTATCCATGTGGCATTTAAGTGTGAATTGACCAGTAGAAGTGTGTTAAATGAACATTGTAGCCAAAATGAAATCTTTATTCAAATGACTCGTTCAGAATTTTAGCTCCAAAACTTATTAAAAAATCACTTAACCCTTCTGTGACTCAATTTTCTCCCCTGTAAAGTGGGCTTCATAGAGTTGTCATGAGGATTTATGCAAGCAGTGCTCAGAGCAGTGCCTAGAATATATTAAGTCCTCAAGAAAAGCTGTTATTAAATAGGGCAGTAACAAGAGTTTTAAAGTAGAAGGAACTCACTATCAAAAACACCTAAGAACTGAGTAGCAGCAGATCTTAGAGGAGAAAGAAAATCTCTGAGCTTCTGATTTTCCCCATATTCAAAATGACTCTAAAGAGAGAAATTATATTTTTAAAGTATATACTTCAACAGAAACTTTTTTGATGAAAAACTAACGGGCCCCTGTCTCCAGACGTGAAATTTGGCAGATGGAAGCTTGAGTTGGGTTCTCCCAGGCGAGGCAGCAGAGGTGATTTTCTTTGTGTATTCTGGGATGGATATAACACTTCACACACTTTACTGAATGTTTGAAAATATGAATACCATTAAAAAAATATGAAGGCATACATTGGGGCTTCCTCTGTGCTGGATTCTCTACGGCCACTTTTTTACATCTGCTGTTTAGGTATTAGACTGACAGAAAACAGTGTGTAGGCATTCCTACAATTCTGAGCTGAGGACAGAACAGGTCACTCCTTACAGGCTCCTTCCAGAAATCAGGACAGGCAATGCAAAAGAAAAGACACACGTCCACCCAAAAATTGCAAAAGGATGTGACAGAATGCTTCTTTCTACCAACCGAATGGCTAACTCATACCCTTAGACATCCCAAATCCAGCACTGTGCAGATAAATTTTTAACAACCAGCTCTCTGAATAATAATAAAAAAAAGGCCCTGATTGGTGGTATTTGCCAATTTCCATGGTGTGAATACTCCCACCGTGGCTGATTTCAAGCTATCAACATAGTATCAACTGACTTTCGCAATTGGTTCTCACACACCTCCCGGCCAGCCTCAGCACACGGCTGCAAGCTGATTTATTACCTGTTGTTATGAGATGCATTACGGCACTTACCAATTCTAATGGTGAAAAACACTTGTTCTTCAGCTAAATTCAATTCATGTTTAACATGAAAGTACACTGCTATTAATAATATGTTCTTTGGATGTTGGGCCAGTCTGGTAAAACTTAAGACAACAATATCATTATCGTCGTCGTCATCATGACTGTATATTTACAAACAACTAAGTACTGTTCTAAACTTTGTACAGATTTAAAGGTTTAGTCTTTTTTTTTTTTTTTTTTTTTTTTGTGAGACAGAGTCTCACTCTGTTGCCCGGACTAGAGTGCGTGGCGTCAGCCTAGCTCACAGCAACCTCTAACTCCTGGGCCCAAGCGATCCTTCTGCCTCAGCCTCCCAAGTAGCTGGGACTATAGGCATGCGCCACCATGCCCGGCTAATTTTTTCTATATATTTTTAGTTGGCCAATTAATTTCTTTCTATTTTTAGTAGAGACAGGGTCTCGCTCTTGCTCAGGCTGGTTTCGAACTCCTGACCTTG